>BQNB010021235.1:2880-64484 GCA_026074375.1 Tanacetum coccineum | reverse complement strand
ATTTGTTTTAGAATCACCTCACACAACAAGCACACTTGGGTTTTTGTCTCTACAAAGAAACACAGAAGAAAAGCACAGTTGGAAGACCCAAGAATGAAAGCTTCGGCTATAAATAGAGCCTTTTGTAAGCCTTGAAAAAAGATGTTAGATAATATTAGCATATCTTAGAATTTTAGTTTAATTGTTATTTTAATTAAGTCATTTACAGCTTATTGTACTTTTTCTTTCAGCTTTGTACTAATTTCCAAGTTTAATGAAGTGTTGAGGTTTTATGTTAAATTCCAATTTTCAAACTCCAAGTTCTAAATTGCTAACTAGTGCTTAATTGTGTTTGAAAAGCTTTCAAAGGAGCTTGTTTATAAGCTGTTTTTGTCAAGAAAGAGAAAAAAAGAAAATCACAAGTTCTAAATTGCTAAGAGAAAATCACAAAAATCACTCTCAAATATACCACAGCTTATGGATGATAAGCCAGTTCTGGATGGGCTTATGGACTCTCACTAGCTTGTTTTATACAAGCTAGAGCTTGTAGACTCTTTGTTTAACCCTGTTTTGAGCAAGGGAGTTGTAAGTTTTTATTTTTCTTATTTTGCTTATTTACTGTAGAACTGCTTATTAGTGCTTATTTGTTACCTTCATTTGCTTATTTATGCTTTATCATGATGTTTAGTGCTTAACTTGCTTAGTTGTTAGTTTAAAAATAGTTTGTGTCATTTTCTAAGTTAATACTGGTAGTACTTGTAGTATGTTTAGTTAAAACTGTTAGACTGATTTAGCTTATTTAAGTGCTTATTCTTGATTGAAGTCTACTTATAAGTGTCTTAATTTGTTATTTGATAATCTGTTTAGCGCCAAATCAGTTTAGAATAAAAAGAAGAATGATTTTTGAAAACCTTAAAGGGTGTTTGGAACAAGCAGTACTAACCCATAGTTAGTACTGCTGGTTCTATATTTTGATTTTTAAGGCTAGCAGTACTAACTTAAAGCTAGCAGTACTAACTCCAAGTTAGTACTGGTAGTTAAAACTGTTAGTACTGTTGGTTCATTTTAGCCTATCAGCTTATTATCTTTGCTTATTTAAGATTTCCTTAGCTTTTTAGAGTAGATTAAACCATTTTCGTTCACTGTCTTTAGGAGTAAGCTTACTTTAGCTTATTTGCCTTTTCAAGCAATTTCAATAGTATATCAGTTTGTAATTTTTAACTTATTTGCCACTTTAAGTTTATTCTAGTTGCTTAGTCTTATTGCTGAGTGCTTTTGTTTGAGTTAGTTAAATATCTGTTTTAGGTTATTTGCTTATTTCTTGTTTCATTGTGTTCTGTTTAAGCTAGCAGTACTAACTCAAAGCTAGTAGTACTAACTCCAAGTTAGTACTGGTAGTTAATACTGTTAGTCCTGTTGTTAGTACTGCTGAGTTTTTCTTGCTTAATTTAGCTTAATTGCTTTTTGAATTTGCTTATTTAGAGTTAGTTTAGCTTATTTGGTTTGTCTTAAGCTTATTTGAGCTTATTTGTGTCTTAGTGTAAAAGTTTTAAGTGTTTTTACCATTCCTAGCCTTTATGCCTGCTCTAGCTTATTTTCCTTGCTTATCTTTTCGTGCATTTTGCCTTATTAGGTTTGTTCAGACAATCATATCCTTGTCATATTCAAACATCGACATATCAATTCGTCATGCGATTTTCCATTCAACCTGTTGGGGACATATACGACCCACGGGAAACACTCTTCTACTTCCGGGTACATTGATTTCGTGGATTTTTTGATCACTTGTTATATTTTTTATATTTATTATATTTTTATCTTATATTTAATAAGGAGTAAGATCGCGCGAGCTCAGTTGACTTTGGCTTTTTCATGCCTTTCCATTCCGTGCTCGGTTTTGTTCGTTTTTGGCTTGATTTTTCGTCCTTTTGTCGGATATCCGTTTCCTGCACAATATAAATGAAAATATACAAATACAATGTATTTTTGGTACGTTTTTGGTCATTTAAGTCCGGTTTTAAAGGTCAAAGGTATGTGTATTTAAGCACATACCAAAAATCCCCCCATACTTACAACTGTTAGCAGTGTCCTCTCGACAATGCTACAAGTTAAGCACTTAGAAAACTAAGACTCTTAATCCCCCTCGACTAATAACCTTGAAAAGTAGCTAAGTGTTCGTCAAGGGAAATTAAAGGATCAATAGTTTAGAAAAGCCCCGTTTTTACCATTTTTAAATATATACACTAACTACCACTAATATTTTTTTGTACTTCTCTTTTTAAAGCAACTAACTAACATATTTGACTTTCGTTTTTTTAACTTTAGGGATCATTAGAACAAGATGCATTTTTATCCTAAAATGCAACCAAAATGGATAAAATTCATCGTTCCTGAACTTATCACTTATTCCAAAACCAAGCTAGAAACAAAATTCAGTTAAATTATAGTTTAGTATGCTAATCACTACTTATTTGCAACTTGTGAATTTTTATTCTCCCGATATTTATTATATTATTAGGAGTATGTGCCATTTTGATTTTTACTCATGGATCAACGTATTGCAAAACTTTTTGCTCACGTTCCACCCGAGATAAGGTGTTTGAAGGCGAGATAATCCCTTGTAGGACTTTTGTCTTGGAATACAATCCCAACCGTGCGGCTTAAGTGACAAAGCTTTTGACACCCCACAGAGACTAGTATCGCGGTCTAACGGTCATTCGGTTTCAAATTTCTCTTAGGTTTTCCCGTAGTATTACATAGCTTATTTAGATTAACTTAACATTAATTTAGTCGGAGTTCAAAAGCATATATCAATTAGAAAAAGAGATTTTCCCTTTTTTATTAACTAACATTTACTAACACTTAATATAAATTATTCATTTCTTAAGGTAATCCTCTACATTTTAAAAGGCTGGCAACATTGATTGTATGCCGACAAAGATGCAGCATAACGTTTATCAGTCTCGGATTATTATTCTTACATTAGGGTTTCTTGTTTAGATGGCTGTAAAATCGTTGTTAGCCGGCAAGAGTTGCCAACAATCTTTTATCAGCCACACAGTTTATAATTATTCCTTACCATTTTTTTTTTATCTTTAGATTACCATGATATAGAGAAAATTTCTTTTTAGAAAATTTAAGTATAAATTTAAACTTAAATTATTGAGATCGGTACTTTACTTTAGAAATTGTTGATTTAAGTTTAATTTTCAAAATTAACAGTATTATTCATCTGGTTAGAAGCTTTTTACGGGAAAAAAGTCACAATTACGCATACATGAGCTCTTTAGATTTCCAAATAATTCCTTGGTTTTAACATCCAAACTCATACTTTGTAATGTCAGTATAAGTTATACATGCTAGTAGACGTTAAGACTGCTCAGAGATAAAAACTGAAAACTATACTAAGTAGTTTCTTGCTAGTATAAAAGTTAGTAATGCTAGTATATGTTAGTATACTAGATATAAATTCTAAGTTGTTAATGAATGTTTTGCTCAGTTACAACTACTGAGTGATTACTACTGCTGGAAGGAATATGCTGACAGAGATGAGATCAAAGATTGATTGGAGAACAAAAATACTTACGAAGATAAGTATTAGTTATTTGTAAAGAAGATATGTATAACTTATTTGTTTAAAAGATTACGTTTGTTTATAGAAAAGATCTTGATAAGTTAGGAAAGTATTGTAAGCCTTGTAGGACTCCTTGGTGTATAAAAGGAGGTCCTATGGTATAATGTTAGACATGCATCTTTGATATTCGTAGCTTCAAAGTTTTGTAAACCCTAACACTATTAAGAGTGTTCGTTTCACATTGAGGCTGAAAGTTTGGTTATCTGTCTTGCTATTAATTTTGTGTTACTGTTTTATAAATAATTCTTCTTAGTATCATTGATTAGATTCCGCATAGTCTTTGATATTCATAATCAAAGTTTCTACTATAGTTGTCTTGGATTTACTCAATACAACTAAGCTTCATACAAGCTAAGCAAGATCTATTCAAGTGGGATCAACACATATTATATTCAAGCTCCACATAACTCTTGCAAGTGCATTTGAGAAGATTGTAAACCGGTCCTACCAAATCAGCTTTTGTTAGATCACTAATCTGCAGACGGTTCATGACAAATGCAGTGAAGTCGATAGGAGTGCTCATTAATCATTGAACATTTTAGAAGGTTTTTCTGCTTTGGCAAGATCACTAAGCCAATTTTGAGTAGGTCCATCATCAACTGTTTTGCATGTGTTCCATTCAGGATCAGGAGTAGGAGGTCTTTTAAGTTTCTTAAGCCAATCCTTTGGATCAGCCTTGACACTGGGTGTTTCATCAGTCTTACCCGTGTCTTCTCCTAGATTCTATGGCACTTGAGTGTCTCCAGCTTCAAACATTGCCTTCTCTGCTTGAGCAGACTTGCCAGTAGATTTTGGATGAGATTTGGTGGTGCCTTTGGAGGTATCAGTTGACTTTACCTTCTTTGATGGTTCAACGTCTTTACTCGTCTTCTTTCTTTTTAACCGTTGGTCTGGTCCAGCAGGAGAGTCTTCATATCGGTCAGCATCATTTTTTTTTTCTGGGGCTTGCCTTTCTTTATTTGTCTCAGCAACCCCTTTATCCCATAGAATCTTCATCCTTAAGTATTGACTCCTTGAGAGCATGATATAGAGCCCTGATAACCTTTAAAACTAGCCTTTTTGTATATATAAATTATAATAAATATATATAAGGATAATTTCAAGATTATAATTCAAGTATAATATAGTATAGTATGTATTCCAAGAGATTCAAATCAATTGCTTGTGACCAAAGCAATATAAAAAATCCCCAAGAACTCGTCTAACAACGAGGCTGCGATATGAAAATCGAGAACGTTCGTGATCGCGCGTTTGAATGATTAAAATAATTTTGTAATTGGTTTTCTAATTTCTACTATTAAAAAGCAAAAACGAATACGGAAAACCTAAAAACGAAAGCTAAAAGCGATTTAAACTTAAAAACGAGAACGGGGTTCGAAACTCGTTCTTTAAAAATCAAATTTTTACAAAAATAACCCTACGAGTGCAAACTTAATTTTCCTAGGTGTAAAATGGTAAAAGAAAATTTTGAAAAAAAGAATTATATTTTTTTAACGTTTTAATATTTTTTTATGAATTAAAAACAGTTTTATAAAAAAAATTAATTAAAAATAGTAAACTTAAATGGAAAATTCTGAAAAAAATATAGAAAAGTAGCTAAAAATATGCTGGATTTAAGAAAAATAAGAGTTTTGAAATTGGGCTTATAAATAAGCCAGAAATAAGCTAAAAAGGCTTATAGCTTAAAACTGGAAAAAGGCTATATAAATAAACCAAATGGAAAATGGGCAGATAGCCCTATCTGGTGCCAATGGTTTAGTGTGTGAGAGTGTGGGACGTTTGTGTGCTAAAGGGGAGGTCCAGGGTTCGAATCCCTGGCCTCCCTTTTTGGAAAATATTTATAAAAAAAAATTCTTTTTGCAAAACTATAAAACAAACCAAAATAAAGTAGATTAAACAAAGTGACTTTTTTTAAAAACTAAAAAATAAGCTTAGGATAATAAGCATAAAGAAACAACTAACAAACTTAAGTCAAAAATAAGCAAGAGCAAAACTAAAATAAGCAAAAAACCGGTAGCTACTAATCCTAATAGGCAAACACATAAACAAAAATAAGATAAGATAAACAGACAGATAAGCTATATATGGGCAGATAAGCAAATGGCTAATACATGTCACAAAATTCAACTGCCTAGGTACCACTTTTGGGGCATATTTTTTAGCACCTTAGAGGGAACCTTATGGCTTAAGGCTTATACTATCTTAAAGCAAAGCTTATGGGCTTTCTAAAACTGCAAAGAAAAGAGCCTTTGAAAAAACTAAATAAGCACTAAAAGGGGCAAATGAAAAGGGCAGTGCACAATCAGCATATGCTGATTTGGTTTTTCTTAACAAACAACTAGGCAAAAGCAGCCTCAAAATAAGCTAGTGAATAAGCCCCAATTTGAAATACAAGTTAAAACAGATTGAAAACACCAACAAGTGAGCTTGTGCACAAATTTTCAAGCTCTAAAAACAACTTTAAATATCTGCAATTTGAAAATGAAATAGACAGTTTTATGCTAAAAGATACTTAACCAAAAATTGTTGACAGTTTTTGATGAAACAAAAGAAAACTAATAGACAACTATCCTAATGCATTTTAACTTTAAAAACAACACATAAACAACACTTAAAACCTGGATTAAAAGGCTGAATCAAAATAGCACTTTGAATCAATACTGTCACCACAGATTCAAAGGCCTTTTAAGAAAAACCTTAAAAGAAACTTTAAGACCTTAAAATCTTTAAAAACAGATAAAAATGACTTAAAAACAGCTTGCCAAAAGTGGCCAAGTGACCCAAAGGTTTTCAAAACTTGTTTTGACCCTTTTTAACCCACTATGCCAAACAGTCCTTTAACTTTTTAAAACCAAGTTTTAAACTAATTAATACTGATTTAAGCAAAAGCTTTTGAGCACAGATGGTAAACAAGCTAAGATAAGCAAAAATAAAGAGATTACAAGCAAAGATAAGCACTTAAGATAAGCAATGGAAATAAGCAGTTAAAGCATATAAATGACAGATTTAAAGCAAACTTAAATTAAATGACTACTAAGCAATAAAAAGGCACACATAAGCATAAAAAACATAAATAAGCACAAAAAAACATAAATAAGCACAAATTAAGCAAATGAACAGTAAATGCAATATTTTGAAAAAGGAGAAACTTACAAAGGTCCTTAGCTTATGGCAATAAAATAAGCTCTCAAAAGCTTAAAAACCTTTCCTATGTGCTTCCCACGAAGCTCTAAACCATGGCCATCCAAGATTTACCATGCTCCATGAGTGATTTGACAGATTTTTGATTTTTGATTTTTTTTTGACAGAAAATAAAACAAACTTTTTTTATATCTTTAAATGAACTTAAACAGGCTTATTCATAGAGCTTAACACTGTATTTAATTGACAATATATGTAATGACAAGTATATTAAAGCAAAGCACTTAAATGCATTTATCTAAAAAAGAAGATTAACAAACGCTTAAGATTTATAATGACAATATATTAAAAAGACAGTATTTAAAATGGTACAAACTTTTGTTAATACAAGTAAATGGACTTAACAAAAAAATTCGACAAAAGCTTAATAAGCTACATATGCTTATATTTATACTAAAAGCTAAATCTTGAGTCTTCTCTTGATGTGTTTCTTCTGAGTGAGCTTCAAGCATTTGTGTTTGTTGTGTGAGATAAAGTCCCAAAGCAATCTTGGCCCTCCATTTTTCTTTGTGCCCAAGGCAGTTGATCAAAACCCTCAATTTCTCTTGTCCAATGGTGTTTTCTTGGATTTCCAAAGTGGCAATTGGAGTGTAGTGAGGTGGGGTGAGGTGAAACGGATGGTTTTGGCTGGTGTGAACAATAAATGAGGCAAGGAAAGTGACAATGGTGGGGTTTGTTATTTGGCGGGAAAATGGGTGTTCTGTTTGATTTAGGAGCAGGGTAAAGGTTTGGGAAGTTGACAAAAGTAGTCCCCTAACATGTATGTTATCATTGCAAGTTAAGTCCTTGGTGGTGTACAAGTTTAGGGGTTTTGGCAGATTTGGTCCTCGAATATGTATGGTGTTATTACACCGAAAGTCCTTGTGGGTGATACAACTTTAAGGACTTGGCAGCTTTGGTCCCTTTTTGTATAAAAAAGGGATATGGGCCATTTAAGCCTTTAAGGCTTATAAGTCTGATAAATATTGTTAAGGCTACCCTGGGCCCATTAGATGGGTAAGGGTGGCCCATTAAGCTATATTTATCAAGACTTATAAGCCTTTAAGGCTTAAATGGCCCATATCCCTTTTTTATACAAAAAGGGACCAAAGCTGCCAAGTCCTTAAAGTTGTATCACCCACAAGGGACTTTCGGTGTAATGAACGCATACATATGCGAGGACTCCAATTGCCCATAACCCCTATCTACTTGTTCACCACCAAGGACTTAATTGCAATGTTATCCATACATGTTAGGACTACTTTTGTCAACTTACCACAAAACACTTTACCCTGCTCTAAATCAAACAGTGAACACTATTTTCCCCCGCCAAATAACAAACCTAACCATTGTCACTTTCCTTGCCTTCAAATTACTGTTCAACAAGCCAAAAACCATCCCTTTCCACCTCACACCACCTCACTCACTCAATTGCCACCTTTGGCAATCTAAGAAAACACCATTGGACAAGAGAAATTGAGGGTTTTGATCAATTGCCTTTGGCACAAAGAAAAATGGAGGGCCAAGATTTCTTTGGGACTTTATCTCACACAACAAACAAAATGCACATAGAAAGACAAGAGAATGTAGACATACACTCAGGAAGTATCACAGCAAGTGAAGACTAGATTTAGCTTTTAGTATTAATATAAGCATATGTAGCTTATTAAGCTTTTGTCGAATTTTTGTGTTAAGTCCATTTTAACTTGTATTAACCAAAGTTTGTACCATTTTAATTACTGTCTTTTTAATACATTGTCATTTAAATTTAAGCTTTGTAATCTTTTTTTTAGTTAATGCAATTTTAAGTGCTTTCCTTTAAATACTTGTCATTTACATATATTGTCATTTAAATACAGTGTTTTTTAGCTTTGGTAAGCATTTTAAGTCTTTAATAGATTATATAAAAGTTTGTTGTATTTATCTGTCATATAATAATATCTAAAAATTATATAAAATAAATCTAAATCTGTTCAAATCACTCATGGAGCATGGGTATCTTGGATGGCCAATGGTTTGTGCTTCATGGGGGATTAGCAATAGGATAAGGTTTTTAAGCTCTTGAGAGCTTATTTCATTGCCATAAGCTAAGGACCTTTGTAAGTTTCTCTTTTCAATTTTTTGCATTTACTGTTCATTTGCTTAATTTGTGCTTATTTATGTTTTTTTGTGCGTATTTATGTTTTTTATGCTTATGTGTGCCTTTTTATTACTTAGTAGTCATTTATTTACAGTTTGCTTTTTTAAATCTGTCATTATAATGCTTTAACTGATTATTTCCATTGCATTAATTAAGTGCTTTATTTTTGCTTTGTAATCTCTTTTTTTTTGCTTATTTAGCTTGTTTTCCTCTGTGCTCAAAAGCTTTTGCTAAATCAGTTTATTTGTTTACACTTGGTTATTTTCATAAACAGTTAAAGGACAGATTTGGCTTGGTGGGTTAAAAGGGTCAAAACAAGTTTTGAAAACTTTGGGTCACTTGGCCAATTTTTGGCTAGCTTGTTTTTAAGTCATTTATTATCTGTTTTTAAAGATTTTATTGTCTTTTAAACTTTCTTTTAAGGTTTTTCTTAAAAGGCCTTTGAATCTGTGGTGACAGTATTGATTCAAAGTGCTATTTTAATTCAGCCTTTTAATCCATGTTTTAGTGTGTTTGCTTGCTTTCTATAAATTACACCCTCCTTCTATTTCCTTTCTTTATGTGTTGTTTGTAAAGTTAATACTGCATTTGGATAGTTGTCTATTAGTTTTCTTTTGTTTCATCAAAAACTGTCAACAATTTTTGGTTAAGTATCTTTTAGCATAAAACTATCTATTTCATTTTCAAATTGCAGATATTTAAAGTTGTTTTTAGAGCTTGAAAATTTATGCATAAGCTCACTTGTTGGTGTTTTCAATCTGTTTTAACTTGTATTTTAAATTGGGGCTTATTCACTAGCTTATTTTGAGGCTGCTTTTGCCTAGTTGTTTGTTAAGAAAAACCAAATTAGCATATGCTGATTGTGCACTGCCCTTTTCATTAGCCCATTTTAGTGCTTATTTGTTTTTCAAAGGCTCTTTTCTTTGCAGTTTTAGAAAGCCCATAAGCTGAGCTTTAAGCTAGTATAAGCCTTAAGCCATATGGTTCCTCTTAAGGTGACTAAAAATAAAGCCCCCATAAAGTCTACAGGTACCTAGGCTGTTGAATTTGTACAGTTTTTTGCCATTTGCTTATCTGCCATTTTAGCTTATCTGTCTGTTTTATCTTAGCTTATTTTTGTTTATGTTTGCCTATTAGGATTAGTAGCTTACCTGTTTTTGCTTATTTTAGTTTTGCTCTTGCTTATTTTGTCTTAAGTTTGTTAGTTTTTCTTTGCTTATTTCTAAGCTTATTTTTTAGTTTTATAAAAAAGTCACTTTGTTAATCTTACTTATTTTGGTCTGTTTTATAGTTCTAGCCAATAAAGCAAAATTTTTAAAAATATTATCCAAAAAGGGAGGCCAAGGATTCGAAAAACCTGGACCTCCATTTAGCACACCAAACGTTCAACACTCTCAATCACTAAACATTTGCACTGCATAGGGTTATCTGCCCATTTTCCACCTTGGTTAATTTTTTTATAGCCTCATTTTTCATTTTATGGTATAAGCCTTTTTTGGCATATTTCTGGATCTTATTTATAAGCCCAAATTTTAAAACTCTTATTTTTCATTAAACCAGCATACTTTTAGTACTTTTCTATATTTTTTCTGAATTTTAACATTTAAGTTACTATTTTTAATCAATTTTTTTTTTATTAAACTGTTTTTTAATTATAAAAAAATATTAAAAGTCAAAAAAATATAATTCTTTTTTTCAAAATTTTCTTTTATCATTTTGCACCTAGGAAAATTAATTTTGCACTCGTAGGGTTATTTTTGTAAAAATTTGATTTTTAAAGAACAGGATTCGAATCCCGTTCTCGTTTTTAGGTTTAAATCCGTTCTAGCTTTCGTTTTTAGGTTTTCTTTCATCGTTTTTGCATTTTAATTGTAGAAATTAGAAAACCAACCCCAAAAATCTTTAACCATTCAAACGCGCGATCACAAACGTTCTCGATTTTCAATTCGCACCTCGTTGGGAGACGAATTGGGGTTTTTGTTATTTAGCTTTGGTCTTCACAAGCTATTGATTTGAATCTCTTGGAATTCGTTCATTTAATATTATACTTGAATTATAATCTTGAAATTATCCTTATATATATTTATTATATTTATTATAATTTATATATACAAAAAGGCTAGTTTTAAAGGTTATCAGGGCTCTATATCATGCTCTCAAGGAGTCAATACTTGAGGATGAAGATTCTATGGATAAAGGGGTTGCTGATAAGTTAAAGAAAGGAAAGCCAGATGATGCTAAACAGATTGAAGGACTCTCCTGCTGGGAAGACCATACGGTTAAAAAAGAAAGAGAGAGTAAGACGTTGTGATACATCAAAGAAGGGTAAAGTCAACTATACCTCCACGTATAATCCGGCACACCCCAAATCTCATTTCCATAAATTACTGGCAAGTCTGGCTCGCCCCCAAAGCAGAGGAGGCAATGTTTGAAGCTGGAGACACTCAAGTGCCATAGAATCTAGGAGAAGACACGGGTAAGACTGATGAAACACCCAGTGTCAAGGCTGATCCAAAGGACTGGCTTAAGAAACTTAAAAGACCTCCTACTCCCGATCCTGAATGGAACACATGCAAAATAGTTGATGATGGACCTAATCAAAATTGGCTTAGTGATCTTGCCAAAGCAGAAAAACCTTCTAAAATTTTCAATGAATTAATGAGCACTCCTATCGACTTCACTGCATTTGTCTTGAACCGTTGACAATTAGTGATCTATAACAAAAGCGGATTTGGTATAGGACTGTTTACAATCTTCTCAAATGCAACTGCAAGAGATTATGTGGAGCTTGAACTATAATATGTGTTGATCCACTTGAATAGATTTTGATTGCTGGTATGAAGCTAGTTGTATTGAGTAAATCCAAGTCATACTATTAGTAGAAACTTTTGATTATGATATTCAAAAGACTTTTGGCGGATCTAAGCATTGATACTAGAAGAATTATTTTTAAATCTGTACAACAAAATTAATAGCCATAGAAAGATAACCAAAACTTTCAGCTCATTGTGTAACGAACACTCTTATTAGTGTTAGGGGTTTACAAACTTTGAAGCTACGAATATCAAAGATGCATGTCTAACATCACTATACCCATAGACTCCCTTTTTTACACCAAGGATGCATGAGTCCTCAAGGCTTACATATTCTTTCCTAAATTATCAAGTATCTTTTCTATAACAAACGTAATCTTTAACAAATAAGTTTTACTTATCTTCTTTACAAATATCTAATACTTATATTCGTCATGTATTTTTGTTCTCCAATAAATCTTTTGATCTCATCTTTTGTCAGCATATTCCTTTCCCAGCCTAAGTAGTAAAGTCACTCCGCAGTTGTATATGGAGCACAAGCAGCATTAACTACTTAGAAATTTATTCTAGCAGTACTAACATTTATACTAGCAGTAGTAACTACTTAGTATATTTTCAGTATTTATCTCTGAGCAGTCTTAACTTCTACTAGCAGTAGTAACTTTATACTGACAGTACTAAGTATGAGTTGGATGTTAAACAAGGATTATTTGGAAATCTTAAGAGCTCATGTATGTAATTTGTGGCTTTTTCTCCCATAAGCTTCTAACCAGATTAATAATACGTGTTATTTTTGAAAATTAAACTTAAATCAACAATTTTTAAAGTATAGTCGATATCAATAATTTTAGTTCAAATTTATACTTAAATTTTCTAAAACGAAATTTTCTCTATATCATGGTAATATAAAGTAAAAAAATGTGGTAAGAATAATTATAAACTGTGGGCTGATAAAAGTTTGCTGCATCTTGCCGGCTCACAACCGATGTTGCAGCCTTCTAAAGAAAGCCCATAGTAAGAATAATAATCCGAGACTGATAAAAGTTTGCTGCATCTTGCCGGCTCACAACCGATGTTGCAGCCTTCTAAAAGGTCGAGGATTTCCTTAAGAATGAATAATTGTATTAAGTGTAGTAAATGTGAGTTAATAAATATAGGGAAAATCTCTTTTTCTTAAATTTAAATATGCTTTTGAACTAAGACTATTTTATTTTAAGTTTTTTTTTAAATAAGCTATGTATATACGGGTGAAACACTAAGAGTGTTTGAAACCCAGAAGTCCCGTGTGTCACGATACTAGTCTCTGTGGTTGGTGTCAAAAAGCTTTGGTCACTTAGCGCAAGGTTGGGATTGTGCCAAGACAATGTCGCTACATTGGGATGATCTCGCCTTCAAACTCATATTCTTCGGGTTGGAACGTGAAGCATAAATTTTGCCAAAAACGGTTGGATCCATAGTAGAAATTCAAAATGGGCTACATTCTCATCAAAATATAATAATTATCGAGGAGATAAAAGTTTCATACAGTTGCATATTATGAGTATGTTAGCATCTTACTTTTATTTTTAACGGTGATTTTGTTTTTAGCTTGGTTTGGAATAATTGAAATAGTCTGGAACGATGATTTTAATCCTTTTGGGGGACTTTTTTGGATTAAAATGCTTCTTGTTCTATGATCCCTAAAGTTATAAATAACGAAAGTCAAATATAGTTAGTTAGTTGCTTTAAAACTGAGATGTACAAAAAAATATTAGTCGGTTGTTAGTGTATATATTTAAAAATGTTAAAAACGGGGCTTTTCTAAATCTATTGATCTTTAATTCCCTTGACGAACACTTGTAATTTTTGATGGATATTAGTCGAGGGGGATTAAGAGTCTTAGTTTTCTAAGTGCTTACTTGTAGCATTGCGTGAGGACACGCAACAGTTTAGTATGGGGGATTTTGGTATGTGCTTAAATACACATACCTTTGACCTTTAAAACCGGACTTAAATGGCCAAAAACGTACCAAAAATACATTGTATTTGTATATTTTCATTTATATTGTGCAGGAAACGGATATCCGACAAAAGGACAAAAAATCAAGCCAAAAATGAACAAAACCGAGCACGGAATGAAAAGGCATGAAAAAGCCAAAGTCAACTGACTCGCGCGATCTTACTCCTTTTTATATATAGATAAATATAAATAAATATAAATATATAACAAGGATCAAAATCCACGAAATCAATGTAACCGGAAGTAGTATAGAGTGTTTCCGGGTCGTTATGTCCCAACGAGGCTTGAATGGAAAATCGAATGACGAATTGATAATCGATGTTTGAATATGACAAGGATATGATTGGGCACTAAACCTAATAAGCAAATGCACTGAATAAGATAAGCTTAAGGAAAAAAGTATAAGCATGCATAAGGATAGGAATGGTAAACACACTAAAAACTTTTATACTAAGAACGCAAATAAGTCAAAAAGCTTAAGAACAAACCAAATAAGCTAAACTATCTCTAAATATGCAAATTCAAAGAGCACATTAAGCTAATTCTAAGCAAGAAAAAATCTCAGCATTACTAACAGGCAATACTAACAATTTTAACTAACAGTACTAACTTGGAGTTAGTACTGCTAGCCATACTGATTTAGTTACTGATAGTTTTAACCATACAAATGAAAACAAGAAATAAGCAAATAAGCTAAAACAGATATTTAACTAACTCTAATAAGCACTCAGGCATAAGAATAAGCAACTAGAATAAACTAAAGTGGCAAATAAGCTAAAAAGCTACAAACTAATATACTATTAAAATTGCTTGAAAAGGCAAATAAGCTAAAGTAAGCTTACTCTTAAAGACAGTGAACGAAAATGGTTTAATCTACTCTAAAAAGCTAAGCAAATCTTAAATAAGCAGAAATAATAAGCTGATAAGCTAAAATGAACTAACAGTTACTAACAGTTTAACACTACAAGTACTAACTTTGGAGTTAGTACGTGCTAGCTTTAAGTTAGTATACTAGTTAAGTTGTACTGCTAGCTTTTCATCCACTAAAATAGAGGCCTTAGCCAGTACTAACTTTGGGTTAGTACTGCTTGTTCCTTACACCCGTATATGTTTTCAAAAATCATTTATCTTTTTGATTTTATGCTATATTGATCCTAGTTTGTTAAAAAATATTTATCAAATAACAAATTTAGGCACTTTAAACAGTTTTTAGTCTATAATAAGCTATTAATATAAGCTGAATCAATCTTTCTGTATTAACATAAGCATACTACAGTACCTTAACTCAGAAAGTGACACAAACCTGTTTGTTAACTAAAACTAAGAAGATAAGGCACTAGACATCATGATAATTAAAAGCAATAAACTAGGCAAAGATAGGTACTTATAAAAGCCACTTTAAGATAGTTCTGCAAGTAAATTAGAAAAATAAGAAAGATAAAGAAACTTACTACTCCCTGGCTCAAAACAGGGTTAAACAAAGGTGTTTAAAGCATCTTGCTTGTATTAAAACAAGCTAGTGAGAGTCCCTTAAGGCCAATCCTGATCTGGCTTATCATCCATAAGCTGTGGTGTATTGAGGTTGAGTATCTTTCTTGTTTTCTCTAACTACAAACTTACTCCTTTTTATTACTTTACTGCAGTAGTGTTCAAATTAACCCCTTATAAATGCTTTGAACAAATTTTCATAACAATTTAACAATTTATACTCAGAATTATAAATTGGGATTTTAACTTGAAAACTCAATACTTCATTTAATTGCTTAAAGAAACAGATACAATGCTTAAATTAAAGACGAAATTTATAAAAATACTTAAAAGATTAAAAATTTAAAAACCTAGATGCCTTTAATGGCTTACAAGATGGCCTATTTATACTAAGGTCTTGGTTTCTTGGTCTTCCTTCTCTTCTTTCTTCTGTGTTTCTTTGTAGAGACAAAAACCAAGTGTGCTTATTGTGTGAGGTAATTCTAAAACAAATTCCCAGCTTCATTTCTTTTGTGATTCTTTTTGAGTCTCATCACAGTCATCGAAATCACTTGGAATATGGTGAGGGTATTGCCAACATGGATTTTATAAAGCTAGGGGAGATAGTGTGGAAGGACGGGGGAAATGTTTTATCCCATGGATTTGTAGAGGTTGCTGGGTGAAAGAGGGTGAAGGGGACCGTTATGTTTGTTTCTGGGTTTTTGTTGGGCTGAGGATTGAAAGATAGGTTTTTGGGTCAGGTTGACCAGCTTTGGCCCCTCATCTCTCTATAATTTTGTAAACTTAGCCTTGATATGTACAAATTTTAGGGGTGTTTTCTGCGCACAGAACTGGCCCCCTAAGTCTGTAATTCACTCGGTATGCAATTTCAAGATTGTAGTACAACTTGAGGTTTGGCAATTTATGTCCTTTTCAATTAGTTTTGTTTTCGATTCGTGTTGTATTTTTTTCATTTGATTTAGCTTTTTTCGGGGTTGCCTTTCCTGTTGACTTTTTTGACTTTGACTGACCTTTGGCTTCTATTTGACTTTTGTATTTTCAATCCGTGATTGGTTGTTGTCCGTTTGGTGTCTCTTTTGGTCATTTCTTGAGTATCCGTTTCTGCACATTCAAATGCAAAACATACAAATTACAATGTATTTTTGGTACGTTTTAGTCAGTTAAGTCTGTTATTGTTTTTGATTGAAAAAAGAAGGTTGTTGTATTTAAGCACTTACCTAAAAATTCCCATACTAAGGTATTGCCGTGTCCTCACGCAATCGTTATGAAGTAAAACAATTACGGAAAAACTCAAGAATCTCAATCCCCCCTTGACTAATAACTTTGAAAAGTAGCAAAGTGTTCGTTCACAGGAAAACTAAGAAGAATAAAAGCTTCGACAGTCCCGTTTTCACATTTTTTATGGTTATCACTACTATCCTAATAATTTTGGATTTTTCTTTTTCTTTTCACGATAACTGTTTGATCTTTTTTATCTTACAACCATTGGATCATAGAATGAGAAACGCCATAGAATATCTACGGATGTTCCTGAGGATAAGTTCATCGTCCCTGATTTTTCACTAGCTCCAAAAAACAAGCAATTAAACAAGATCATTTATGTCAATCATAAGTCTAGATGCTATGCACTCATACTTAGGGACCTTGTGAACTTATAACTCCCAACATGAATATATGATTTAAATGTGTTTTACTCATTTCAAACTCAAACCACTAGATCAACTGATTTCCATAGTCGTAATTCAAGATGAATAATGACTCCAAATGCCACAACTTATTAGGACTTGTAAACGTGATTTTAAAGAACGAGATTTTAACTGTTAGATATTAGATCTTTTTGCAATCTTCATCATTATAATCATAAGTTCTTAAAGCTAGGAATGCTGCGGGCGTGGTAGGGGGGGTGAGTTGCTTAGTTTGACACCTTACTAGGCCTCGCCTCCACTAGTAGGATATCACTAAACCAGTCGACCGGTGTTCTTAGTTGTGATACTCACCACCGTTGCTAGCGTTGTGGGAAATCTCTTAAAACACCTTCTTCCTATTATGGCCTAAGAGATAAGTTGTTTTAGTATTGAACCCTCTCCTAGAACTGCACTTTCTGGTGAGATATCACAACACACCAAATCTTAGAAGTAAGATGTTTTGTTGAACCCCCAACTCGTTGGTTTAGCGTAGTGGGATATCACGAAACATCTTTTTCTTGCTCACATCCATATAAATGTTTGGCTTCTTTGGGCATTATTTAATATTCATGCATTTTAGCATATCATATTTATTCATTGCTTCTTTGGACATTTTAACTTTCAAATTACTTAGAACAGAAGAAACTCGCTTTAAAGATCAACGTTACAAATTTGATGCTTTTTCTAAAAACATGATTGACTCTAGTTGAAGTTGATGATCGAGCACGTTTAACTTAGGTGGATTAGAAGCTAATGGGAGAGAAATAAGCCACAAGTTACTCATATATAGTTTTAGAGAATCTTGCTAGCACATAAACTTATATTTAACTCTATCACTTCTTGTTCTTCACCATTTATTAAAATCAAAGCAATAAAATTCGTGAAAGCTTAGCTACAAGCAGGTTAGTTGAGGAACTAGCTATGGTCACTCGCAATAAGCCGATCGAGTTCATAAAATTTTCTTCATTCATACCCATTGGGAAAGTCAAAACTGTGACAAAACACTTGTTTTATTTTTAATTTTTTTTTTTCATTTTTTTTGGTAATTTTTGCAAATATAAATTTTGGTTGCTAAAAAACGGGATTACGTATGTAAACAACGGTTCTTGTGCAGGCAAAAATCAAATCGAAGATCCCCCCCATACTTGAACTAAAGTGTCCACGACGTTCTATTTTAATGGGTCTTGCGTAAAATCTCTAAGGCCGTTTATTAATTGTGTGCCAAAAAGATTAAAATAGGTTAGTCATCGATTATTAGCTTTGGATTATTGGATTTCTCAATATGGGAAGATGAGGATGTGAAACTTTGAGAATGGAAAGACAAAACTGAGAGCACGGAGTTCTTCACAATCCCCGGGCAATCACTGGACAATTAAACACTCACAATACCCGAATTTCGGGTAACTGGAAGAGGCGAGCCTCCACACAACAAGAAACACTTTATCATTATAAGCAATTACTACGATAAGATGGGTGCTCCCCTTTGAGCGCTTGTCTTGTTTAAGGTCGCTCATGCTTGTCCGTCCCCGATTTTATTGGTCCCATGGAGGAACGTTCTGGAGATCCGGACTACCAATTGTGGTAGTCCCCTCCAAAGTGGTGACTTTTAAACGGTGACCATTTACTTTGAAAATTTGGCCAGGAGGTTTGGGATAACTCGTCTTAGTGATATGAAAAATCTTGGGTTTTACAGTGTCATGGTCCATCCAGTGGGTCTTAAGCTTGCCCGAGAAAATCTTCAATCTAGAGTTAAAGAGGAGGACTCGATCACCGAGGTTGAAAACACAATTTTTGATCTTGGAGTCATGGATTCTCTTTGTTTTCTCCTTGTAAATTAAAGAATTTTCTGTTAGGCATGATCGACGATAGTTCAATAAGTTGTTGTTTGAGTTGAACTTTCCAGTGATCACCCTAGCGGTTTTGATATCAAAGTTTGTATGCTGTAAGGGCCCTAGTAACATGCATTATCATACACAAGCTTGTACGGAGTGCACCCGATGGGTGTTTTGTAAGCTGTACGGAAGGCCCAGAGAGCGTCATCCAGTTTGTCCGACCAAGAGGCACGATTTTCGCCTACGGTCCTTCAGAATTCTTTTCAAGCCCGATTGGGACTACCTCAACTTGCCCACTTGTTTGTGGGTGATATGCGGTGGAGAGACGATGAGTGACTCCATATTTAAGCATGACCTTTGCAAAATTGCGTCATCTGGAAAAATGGCGTTCCGCAAATCACTTATGATTGCACGGTGGTGGCAAGAGAATCTGGCGAAGAGAGATTTGAGAAATTTGCAATCAATCGGGCGGGCACTCATTGGTGGGGAGTAGTGCTTTTGGCTTCATCCCATTTCGTCAAGTAATCGCACGACCACGATTATATTATTTGTGCCCTCTTGAAGACTGGGAACGGCCCCATAAAGTCATGCCAAAAGGTCAAAGATTTCGACATAACCTTAGAGGATATTTTGAGGCATTATCACGTTGCGAAATTTTGCCTTGACATTGACAAATGTCACATTCAGGTGACAAAAGTCGTGGGCATCCTTGTGGTCGTGGGCCAATTTAAAATCCTGATCAAAGATTTTTTTTTAGCGGGTGGAATTGGCGCGTAGGGTCCCCCACGTGGGTTCCATTATGGCAAGAAAAAAAAACACCACACAAAACTTTCGAGTCGATGTCGAGGAGTTCCTTTCCGAGACACACACTGCGGATCACTTGGATCCGCACATTCTTAAACAAGAAGGGGTCGTCCCAAAAGTAGTGTTTGACGTCTTTGAAAAACTTTCTTTTCTGCTGGGACGACATTCCTTTGATCACAAAATTCCCCGCATGGTAGTTTGCAAAATCGGCAAACCATGGATGGATAATCATCACACGAAAAGTAACATTCCCAAGTGTATCGAGAGGAAATGTTTCGTATATTTCCTTTTCTCGATGTCGCTTGATGGGGGATTTTAAGTCTAGAAAGGTGGTCTGCGGCTGGAATTTCTGCTCCTGTTTTCTCCCCCCCAACGGGGGATACGACTTAAAATTCTTGGTAGCAGCAATATCCACCAGAGCAATCCTTGGCTTAGCATCCTTCGACTCTAGCAAGCAGGTACTGAGAGTCGATATGTCGTATACACTATGCTTTTGGACAAGACAAGTATTATGGCTGGAATTTCTCAAAAGCATTACACTCTAACGGCAAGTAATTCTTTTTCCGTTGTAGTTTTGTAATGTGCTTGAGCCTCGTCATACTTTTGGCTATGCATAGTGTATCGGCTTTGGAACTCGTGCGTTGGTTTTACGTTGCCCTTGGATGCCCAACGCACAAAATCACTTGCATCACACACATGATTTAAAGGGCAAGTCCCTATTCGGGAGCAACTAGAATTGGAGCCTGAGTAAAAATTCATTTAAGGGTCTCAAATGATTCGATGCCATTCACCTTTGAGGAGATAAAAGGTAGTTTGTTTTTCAAGATGGTGGTCATTTGGCGGCGCGAATTTTTGGAATAAAATCATTGAATAAATCGTCGGTCGCTTAGCAATCCGGCGTATCTGAGTGACCCGTGAACAACTGCTATACCCTTCACGGGATTGTGGGAGGATGACATGACAGGGCAATTTTACAATGACATCAACTTTTGATTTATCAACCTAATCCAACACTTTGAAATTTGATGGCCAAGGATATTCCTTCCTTGAACATAATGTGGCATTTTTCTAATTTTGCACTAAGATTGGTGTTGCACACCATTTGGAGATTTTGTCTAAATGGAAAGGCAAGAGAGAAAGAATACACGAAAACCAAGAATTATCCTTGAAGTCTTCCATGGTTTTCTCAATCATATCGTGTAAAGATTGCAAACAGACACCTTCTGGAACGTGCCTGGTGCATTGCAAAACCCAAAGGCATCAACGATAGGCAAATGTTCCGTAAGGGCAGTGTGAAGGTAGTCTTATCTTGATTAAGTGGGTCAATAGGATCTGAAGTAGCTAGAGGAATCCGTACAAAAAAGCTAATAGTATTCAATTCTGGCTAATCTTTCAAGCATCTGGTCCATAAATGGCAACGGGAAATGGTCTTTACGAGTTGCATCATTGAGTTTTCGGTAATCGATGAAAACTCGCCATCCCATAACCAACCTAGTGGGTTTAATTCATTTTCTTCATTTTTCACCACGGGTTATGCCTCCCTCTTAGGGATACACAAGTGAAACGGGCTAACCGGGACTGTCAGTGATAGGGTAAATCCACCCCGGCATCAAGAAATTTGTTAACTTCTTTGCTTAATAACTCATGGATTTTGGGGTTAATCTTCTACTGATGTTGAATCTACGGGTTTGGCTTTTTCCTCCATCAAAATCTTATGGTGTGCTAAAATATGGATCTATCCCCTTGATATTAGAAATCTCCAAAGCTATGGATGTTTGTGTGATTACTTAAGAACCTTGTTCAGGGCGGTTTTATCTCATCCTTCAAGTTTTAGCTGATTATGGAGGTAATTTGTCATTACCCTCCAAAAATACGCATACTCAAGATGAGATGGTAAGTCTTTGGCTTTATTGTCTCGGTAGGATCTTCACATGAAGTATTTTAATACTTTTCAGGCACATTAATTTCACAAACTAGGGACGGATGGGAGACTTGGGTCTTTATTGTCACACTTAACAAGTCATCAAAGGTAAACAGTATCTCCCTCTGAATCATAGTTGCCTTCAACACTGGGGTGGTATCGAATTCATCAAGTTAAGAAATTACATCGATCTTTCCTCATTAGAAAATCACTTCCTCCGAGGGAGTGAAAGATGGAGAGCGTGAGCGATCATAAGGTTACCGAATAGTTGTCAGCAGTATTTGCCACTTTCAGAATGTCAATACTTCTTGAACATTTTCTTCACAAGCAATGTCAATAACATTGGACTCAGTAACCGATTCTATAATATGGTTTAGGAGAAAGTCCTTTGTATCACCAACTTTGAGGTTACGGACTTGGTATCATGTCTATGGTCATTTGTTTACCGTGAACGTCGATTCAAGGCACATTGTACGTACCTCATAGAAGGTTTCATAAGATTTAGGGGAACCCAGGATCGGCAACGTAATCAACGACCACCAAAATTGGCAGGAAAGAAGAACGTTCCAACTTTCACGAAACCATCCTCGGCGATGCCAGTTGGAGTAGAAATTGTTCGGTCGGCAAGTTCAAGTATCATTCGGGTTTTGGTCAAAGTTGGGAGACTTAGTTCTTTCCAAATGGAGAGAGGCATTGGTTGATGTTCCTCGAGATCGGCCAAGGCTAAGCATTCATTCATGCCTTCGGGGAAAAGTCACACTGGTATAGAAATTCTACCGGGGTCTCATGATTTCTCGGGAAACTTTTTGTAGGTAACCGCCGAGCAAATCTCGTTTACCGGTGTCTTTGTATGCTCAAATCTTCTTATTTCTTTGTCAATTGTGGAGCTTTCTAAACATTGTGCAAATTTTGGGCATGTGTAGGAGAGCGTCCCCCTCCTTGTGACCCCCCCCCCCACCCCCCCCCCTTCCCACCCTCAGCGAAACTTAGCTCGAAATGGAGATTCCCAAAAATTCTCCATAAATTTTGAAGCTAGAAGATCGTCTTTTTTCATGGAGCTCTCTTTTGTTGGCCCTTGAAGGATAAGGCCAGGATTTTTTTTAGTCTTTAAAGCACAACGGGCTCATCAATTTGGTCGTTAGTTTGGACACAAAGGTTGGATATTTTCAGGTACTTGGTTGCACCGTATCTTTGTTACCTCAGGCTCATTTTTACGGATGAGAAGAAATTTCGCGGTTTCCATTGTAGGAAACACCGTTTCGTGGTAGTGAATGCTTTCACCATCACCTTTCGGTAGTTAGCAATGGTGTTGATTGGTAAGAGAACTGAGCCCGAAGTAGAAGCCTGGTATTAATATTATGAATTTGGTGATCAAGTCCGTCAGCCACACTTATATTTGCTTCCTGACTTTGATATTCTGGCATACAGCCGTCATTAGCTTTGACGTAGTTATCAAAATCGGGCTTAGACACACCTGGTGCTGGTGGAACTGGAGCTTGGTAAGCTGGAGCTTGAAAAGTCGGGGGTTGATTAATTTGGGGTTGGTAAACTTGTCCTTGATTGAAATTTACTTACCCGATTCTGGTTTAAAATTGTTCCCCCGATTTGGGTTGAAATTGATCCCTACCGTTTTTGATTGTTTAGCATGGTTTTGCATAGGAGGAAACCTGGAGGGCGAAATTTGGTTTGCAACATCTGAGGTCGGTAACTAGCATTCCTTGGTTGTAGTTAACTGCCGGGCTTGTGACACGTATTCTTGGATATGGTCACGATAATGATGCCATGGTGGGTGGGACAATTTTGTAAGAATGACCACCTCGCAAGTTACACAACTTTGCTCTGATGCTTTGTACAGGAGAGTGAAGCTGGAAGTTTGGTTTTTTTATCGAGAAGCAACGCTCTAACTAATATCTTTAGCTCAGCAACTCGGATTGAAACTGTGAGGTGGAAGCGCTCGTTACTCACTTTGGAAACAATGGCCTTGCTTCGTGATTGTCAGGAACTTTGGACTTGCTCTCAAGATTTTTTGGCATTCTCGAGGCATTTTATCCAGAAAGTTACAACCCGCAGCGAAGTTCAAGAATCTTGATCATTCGAATTTTTAGGGAATTTATAGAATGTATCGAGTTGATGCAATTCCGAAAACCATGAATCGGGCATCCCCTATGAAGATCAGTGAAACTGTCCCAGTGCCTAGTTAAAATGTTTCATCAAATTTTTTGTTGAAATCTCGTTGATTTCATTTGTAGATTTGTTGTTTTAGAGGGGAGGGAAGAATTTGTTAATGAATTTTCGAAACAAGATCATCCATGTAAGAATTCGTTCGAGGGGGTTCTTTTTCAAGCCATATCCGGGCGGCTCCTTGAGGGATATGGGAAAAGCATAATGCTTTACCGAGTACTCGGACGTTTGGAAAAACTTCATCGTAGAAGTGATCTTGTTGAAAATATCGAATGTGACATGTGGCGTCTTCGTTATCATGTCTAAAAAATTGCTTGTTTTGAAACAAGTTTAAGTAGACCATGCTTGATTTCAAAGTTGTCTCGCTGTTTTTCGGGGACACAACGATCGCATCCTCGTAACCATCGGTGGTGCTATCGAGTAATTGCGCATAGTACGATTATCGGCCATCGTAACTATGGGATGATTAAAGGTTTCTTGATTGTTTGTTTGGTTTCTCAATAGATTGGTGACTTCACAAAAGGTTTTGCTCCTGGATTGTTGTTGTCGACGTTTACGGGACTGAGAACGATGTGGCATGCACAAAATAGAAATTTAAAAAGAAAATTTACACTAATTTTTTGGTTTTTTCTATTGATTTATTCACAATGATTTTTTACGGACAATGGAGATAAGACAACTTCAACCAAATAATCTACTTACTTCACGGTAGCTCTCAAAAAGATATAGCACAGTATCGAGCGGAATTATCATTCATATTATGTTTTTGATATTGGTTTTGTGTCATGAACTTATTCTTCCAACGATTTTCCTTTATCTTTTCTTGATTGGTATTTGGTACTACAAATGGAGATCAAGAGATCCTCCACATATGCATTCTTTCTTATCAGATCCTAGATTTCTATGCGCAATGGAATCGTCATATTTGATCGTTATTGTTTTTATGTCATTGACTGCTGTTTTCTAACACTTTAATTACGTGCTTGCTTTTGAATTGTTTGCGACATTGATACAAGATTAGGATTCTTAAGAGTAATTGACTAATCTGTAATTCGATGTTTAAGTAATAGGTCTAACTGAGGGACACTTGCATATAAAAAATAATCTTCTCAACGTGTGCATATATAGTGATACTGTAATAAAGGGGCGGGTTCATAACTAAAGTTATTCCATCACATCGATCACTTTTCTTATTTGTCAATTGACTCGCGGATTCTTACTCTTTTTTCTATATATATATAAATAAATATAAATATATAACAAGGATCAGGATCTACAAAATCAATGAAACCGGAAGTAGTATAGAGAATTTCCGGGTCGTTATGTCCCAACGAGGCTTGAATGGAAAATCGAATGACGAATTGATAATCGATGTTTGAATATGACAATGATGTGATTAGGCACTAAAACTAATAAGCAAATGCACGAAAAGATAAGCAAGGAAAATAAGCTAGAGCAGGCATAAAGGCTAGATATGGTAAAAACACTTAAAACTTTTATACTTAGACACAAATAAGCTCAAATAAGCTTAAGACAAACCAAATAAGCTAGACTAACTCTAAATAAGTAAAAAAACTAGACTAAAAAACATAGTTTTGGACCAAAAACGAGTCTAATCAAAAACGGTTTAATCCTTCTTTAGAAATGATTTTTGAAAATGACCTATAAAAATTTAAAACAATTTTTCCTAAAACAATGAAAAAAGAAAAATTTTAAATTTTTTTTTAATTTTTCTGACTTTTTTTTTATTTTTTATGATTTTTTAAAGTTTTAAAAGAAAATAAATTATAAAAAATATTAAATGTTTATAAAAAAATCTGAAAAAATTACACAAACTACCTTATACAGTATGACATTCTTAAGAAAAATAAGCTGGGGAAACAGCTTACAAATAAGCAGAGAAATAACCATATCACTTATAACTTAATGGGCCAAAGTGGCCTTAAATATTAAACCTTACAAACCACTACCGGATGAGCTATGTACGCAGGCAGCGTATGTGTGGGTTTATAAGGTTGAGGCTGGTTGAGTGTCGGGGTTCGAGCCCTAGCTCACCCCTGACTTCCAAGCTTCCCTGTTTATTTTTTTTAATTTTATCTTACAAACTTAAAAAGCACTTATAAATAGGCAATTTTCTTAACTACAAGTTTTTACAAAAGCTTATGAATAATTAAATTTAGGGCGAAAAGTTGGCATCGGCTTTAAATGAATAAAAGGCTTAAGTACCTCATTATTTTTGGCTTATATGAACAAGTAAGCAAATGAAATATACAAATAAGCAGATACAGCTTAATTCAAAAGCACAATGAGCATGAGGGTACAAAAGATGGGCAAGTTGGTTAAGCCAAATAAGCCAGGAATAGCTTAAACAAACAACAGATTTGTCTCTATATGGACAAAGGCTTATTTTTTTTCTTTTTTTAGATTTGAAAAAGCAACTAGAATGCAAACAAGCTGAAAACTTGAACTTAACTAAATACAATAAGCAAATGCAGGCTAGAATAAGCAAAATTAAGTGAGAAAATAAACCTAGAAAAGCAAATAAGCTATTGACAGGCAGATTCACAAAGGGCACTATGACTTATTCTTTTTGGCTTTTTAAGGCAATTTAAGCTCACAAATGGGGAGATAAGCTGACTCAGGCAATAAAGCACACACAATAATCAATTAAGCACAAAAAACAACAATTAAAAAGCACTGAATAAGCCAGAAGTTGGCTTATTAGATTCTCAGCACCAGGGGAATTTTCTAAAGCAAAACAGCCCAAAGGGCACTTTTGTGCTTAAAAATAAGCAATCTAGGGTGGGTCCTAAGGCCTGAAACTTGTTGAGCCTAAAGAGGGGCTTAAGGGCTTCCTAGAAAAGCCAAAAAGCTACAATTTTGAAAACACATAAGCTAGAAAAAAGGGCTGCAAACCTGGGCTTTTGCACCAGGGGAACCTTTTTGGCAGACCCAAAGGGGTCTTTGCAACCCTTGAAATAAGCTACCAATTAAGCTTAAAATTGAAAACCAAGCTAAGACAGGTTGAGACAAGCTCCTAATGAGCTTGTGCTCAGAGTTTGAAAAGCTACAACCATGTTTAAAGGGCTGAAATTTGAGATTAAAAAAAATGGCAGTTTTACTTAAAGAAAATGCTTGACAAAATTTGGACAAAGAATTGCACATCCAAAGACAACAAATGCAGGCACTCTCTACTCAATCCTATAACACCATAACACTCAAAATGGACATGAAAATGTGGATTTAAAACTACTTTAAGACAAGGATTAAAATAAGCAAATCCAATAGTCCAAAATACCACAGATTCAAAACATAGCTAAATTAAACTAGACTTTTTAGATTTAAAGCATAAAAGCTAATTAAAACTAAAACTTTTTTTTTAATAACTAAAATTAAGCTAAATGAAACGAATAAGTGACCCGAACCCCATCCATAACCATTTGTGACACCATTTTTGTCTTGGCCAAACCACTTGTTATACATTCCTAACACTGTGCCACTCCTGACAGTTGATCTCTTTAGAAGGCGAGTCGAGGCAATTTAGCAGGCCTAAGAGGTCCTTACAAAAGACGCAGCAACAACCTATGCACAGTCACTCTCAACTAATCACGACTAACATCAAGCACGTATTGAGAGACAGAAAATTACTGACACAATTAAGTCTGCAAAACAACAAATCAGATATGCATATATCTGCTAAGCGACATAAGAATCACGATGGACTCTCACAAAACGCCTGTACTCTCACAACCAACAGAGGCGTACTCATCACATTAGACTTCAATTCACTCAAGCTCTTCACTGCTTCAGTCTGAGTCATAACAAAGCTCTGTGACGATTCTCGAATAACCATCGCGAACTCCGGCTTAACAATCCAACCTTATACAGTCGTGGTAATGCTTTTTTCTAGCAGAGAGTATATTCATTATTTTTACTAAACGATAAACGAACCTTGTTTACGTTTCACCTTAATGACACACAACAACTTAATCTGAAAAACACAAGTCACACAACTAAGAGCTTCTTCGAACCGTCCATTTAACCCAATAACCTCATACTTACTCTACTTCTGATATTGATACACAGACAAGATACAACTTAATCATTAAAATACCTTTTCAGGCAACTATCTACAAAGCTGTTTGGCGAGAACAAAAAGTCGCAGATCGAGATAAGAGACACAAAGTCTCGAATATAAGATCTAAACAATGTCCATCTAATCTTGCAAGGACCAATAATAAAGCTACCAATACTCTACAAGATGAACGTAAAGTGCGTGCGTACGGGTTTCTCTCTTATTACTGCCGAAATTCTCATTTCATTGACACTGATACAATTGTTTCTTCAGGCTTGATGCTAGTCACTCTGGTAGAGATAGCTTCTATCCAGGTATCTTGTATTTATTGAAGTAAGCTGAGTGACGTAGTGTATCAATAACAGTCTATCTCAACCCTTGAGTTGAGTTCTTTTATCGAGGCCTATTGCGTTCACTTCATTATCATCATCATCACACCTCATCCATAGATTGTACAAGAGATCTATAGAACACAGTATGCGCATTGCCTAGATGAAGTCGTATATGGGTTTTTATACGAGAAATGGTGAGTCGGTTAGGAAGGCACTTACGGTGATGTATATTTTCCTTGGTTTCTTCTTGAGTGGTGATCACTTCGCGTATACGGAGGGGTGGCTAAGAAGACACTAGTCAGAATATAAAAATGAGATGGTGTAGAGATTTTGCATTGAGAGTCGTGAGGAATAATTTCAGTCTAACAAGATAACAGGTGTATCTCTTTACTGCGGTGACTGCAAGACTACTCTACTGTATATACGCTTTAAAAGTGAGGAAACTCTTACTAAAAAATTCGTACCTTATCGAGATGCGATATAGGAAGAAAAGAGATTAATGGATTTCTGTGGTGGCTACAATCGAACTACATGCCGGCTATTTACTTCTTACTTTATCGAATATAGCGATGTCACTTTTGGTGATTTCTAGACAATATTTTAGGCGTCGAGCTCTGATTCAAGATCACAAATACATGTTAATCATTTACATTACATTACACACAATTACAGACGCATGGTATTTCGTGTTATCTCGCGCTGAGACACATCTAGATTTTAGTATGGAGCGATGGTGGTGTGAGGTCCTCGACATTTCACTGTTTTTCATGGGTCGTATGTGTTAGAGGATTCTGTTATTACGCTCTATAGTAGAGTGTTACGTGTCATGTGTAGTGTGGGTAGTAGTATATGAGGAGTTGTTATATGATATTATGTCTGTATTAGGGGACGTAGGAGAGAGAATATAGGTTGGTCTATGGCGAACTGGAGAGAGAGTGGAGTGGGGATATAATGTGAGTTGAGAAGTGCGTGGTGGGTCAGTTTACACGGGTGTCTGGGTTGTATGAAGGTCAATTGACGAATTTGTATAGAGATTTAATATCTATGTGTGATATGTGGCGTAGAGGGGGGTAGTGAAGAGGCTGGACACAGGGTGACGATGAGTGATTTAGGACAGGTTGATTAGGTATTGCGGGGTATTCTGTTGGTGTGAGTGGTATTTGGTTGATATGTAATGGGAGTGTAGATCTCTCGTTAGTGAGACAGGATGGAGTTACTGGCATGTGGATGTATTATATTGTGGTAGAGTATTGAAACAAACGGGATTAGGTTTGATGTCACACACGAGGTATCTGTAAGATGACACACGGTATATTACTAAAGGAGTTTATGATTAATTGGAGATTAGCGAGTAGATTTTACAAAGGATGCAGCGTGCGACAATACGAGTAAGTAAGTTGTAATTGACTGGGCAGAACAGGGGGGGACTGTCAGAGCAGTGATTAGAGTGAAGATAGGGAGTATTGTATGTGGTATGATTATGGATGACACGTGATGAGTGTGTTGAGTGAGTATGAGCGTGTGTCTGGAGTGTTTATGGTGTGTACGACATTGTATTGTTGACACATCAGACGTTCGGGGGCTTATATGGGATACAGCGATTTTATGATTTTACTACATAATTATAAGTCTTTATAAGTGTACTGAGGGTCAGGAGTGCGTTTTGTTAAAGGTAGATGCAACTCCTGCACATGGATCATCTGATTGGTGGATGGTGGGCTCAGGGGGTACGACATAGCTAAATGAGTGCGTGTTTATCATACACAGTAGAATGGATGATGTCTCTATAATTAGTGGTACACATACAATGATATATGGTAGTACACTTAGTAGGGAAAGGGTTAACGAGAGATGTGTTATGTTGTTTTGTTGTGAATTTGGTTTTTAAGGAAGTAGATTGTGGTTGTGGTATTTGGTGTTGTTTTTGAGTTGTTAGGGTGATTGGAGTTGGTATTGAATGTGTATGTTTGTTTGTTGTGGTGGTGGAAGATTATTGGGGGGGGGGGGTTGGGTGTTTGTTAGGTAAGAAGGAGTATGATTGGTATTGTTGTTAGGGGGATTTGTGTGAGGATGATTTGGAATGGGAGGTGTTGGGTGTTTAGGGGTTTGGTGTTGGTTGGGTGTATGTTTTGGTGGATGTTTTTGGGGGGTGTTTGTTTGGGGATTTGGGAGTGTTTTGGATTTTTTTGTGATTTGGTGATTAGATTTATAATGTGTTGTGAAAGATGTTTTGGTGGGGGTGTGATGGTTTTGGGGGAATTGGTGGAGGAGGGGGTTGGAGGTGGTATGGGGGGGGAAAGGTTTAATTATTTGTGGGTTGATAATTTATGAAATTTTTGATGTGTGGGGTATGGGGGGTGTTGGGTTGTTTTTGGGTTGATTTGTGTTGGAGTTTTGGGGTGGTGGTGGTGTAGGGTAGGGTAGAGTGAAATGTTTGGGAGTTTATAGTGAGTGGTTGATGGATGTTTGGTTTGGGGTTGATTTGGGGTTGGTTGGATTTGATGGTTGGTAAGTTGTAAGTCATGGGTTGGGTAGGTGGGGTGGTGTTGGGGGGGGGTGGGTGTGGGTGGATGGAGATGGTGAATGATGTTTAATGGTGAAGTAAATGGTGTGGAATAGTGTGTGGGGGTTGTGGGAGTGGGTTTTTTGGTGTTTTGGTTGTTTGTTTGGTTTTGGAAGTATGTGTTTGTGATTGTTATGTAGGTTATATAAATTATTGTAGTGGTGGTTGGAGAGGGTTGAGGGTTGGGGGGGTTGTTGGTTTTTGTTTTGGGTTGTTTGGGGGTTTTTTTTTGAAAGAAAGGTATAGGTGGGAGTTTAAGGGATATTATGAGGATGTTTTGTTGATATTTGTGGTGGGTGGTATGTGTGTATGTTATGATTGTAAGTGGGTTGATTGGATATTAAAAGAATTTTAATAGATTGGAGAGATTTTTTGTGGGAGTGATGGGATATATTTGTGGTATCGATGGGAGTGATAGTTATATATATGTGGGTGGGGGTGGTTTTTTGGGGGGATTAAGAGAGTGAAGAATTTTATAGTTTTATTTTGGGATAGTTTGTGGTAGTGTGAATTGTGTTATGAGTGTTTGAAGATGGTGGTATAGTGTATTTGGTGGGGTGGGATAAAACAAGGAAAAAAAATTTTATGTAAGAGTTCATATAAAAATTTATAATTTGATTTGAATGTAATTCTTAGTGTTAATTTATTTTTTATGTGAAGAGGGAATTGAATGTTTATAAGACAAAATAATAAATGATATTGGTAGTGTATTGTGCGATTCTATAAACTAATCAAATCAAGCTTATAGGAAAACCTGAAAGAAAACATGGCGATTCTATAAGAATCAGACTTGTTACAGTATATATTGACGATTGATGAATTTTGAAAAGGCTTAAAACTCTCGAGGTGTCACATAAACCACTTTAGCAAAGGACACGTCGATTGATTTTTTCTCAAATCGAATTATTTATATCAATTGGTGAATAGTAACTCCGTGTTTACTCTTACCAGTGCTGGTCTGCTTTGACACGTTAGTAATGAAACATGCTGATCGATGAATCTAATACATAAGTTTATGAAAGATTCAATACTTCAGCTGGAAAATCTGTAAGTGAGATTCTTCTAAAATTAAAACTACCTAATCACAGGGTCGATCCTCCAAGGATTCGATGTACTACCAACCACACATGTTGTGAATGAACGAAAAACCATAATTCGTACCTTCAGTTTATTGCTAACCTGTTTATTTTAAGGAACATATAAAGAGGGACATGAGGTACCTGTGTTTCCAGCAGAACTCAGAATCAAAACGCGCATGCTCATACTCGACCAACATTTATAAAGAGATCATGAAAGCTCAAGTACATGTTTCAAAACTTCCGCTACTCTAATACTATATGTCCTTCTTGAAGCGACGAAGTGCTAAAGTTACATCCTTAAAGCTTTCAAGTTATCATATCAAGAAAAGTATGAGCATGTCAGTCCAAAGTCACAAGATCACAAGATGGCAAGATTACAAGACAATGTAAAGAGATTATGCTCAGTTGATGATCTCAAGAAGTTCAAGATCACATTATATCAAGTCAAAGATACAAGTCAATGCCTAAAAGTTAAAGATCACTACAACATATCATAAGTTAATGATTGATGTTAAAGACTACGAGCACAAGACTAAAGTAAAAGCATAGTATGCTAGGTTTAAGTTTTTGTAAATTGGAGTGACCTCCCTTAGAGGGAGATTGTTAGAAATACAAAAAAGTATCGGTCACTACCAATATAGATAGTCGTAGCTTGTAGGTTAATCATATGTAATGTTAGTAAGATAACCGGAAGCCAAGACACATACAAAAAGCCCTAACTTAAGCCCATGCCTTTAAGGCTTGATGTATATATACCCTCTCCACACATGGAGAGGGTGCTGGTTGTTCATTTTCTCATTCACACTTAATCTAATTTTCTCTTCTTTGTTTCTCACTCGAAGTGTTCATCCAACTACATCTTTCTCTCTCTAAAACTCTTAACTAATTCCATACTCTATGTGTTAAGATATTCTACATGCAATTGCATTCAAACCTTAACTCGAGAAAATCGAAGAAAAAATTGCTCCAAAAGATCAAATAGTAGAACATTATGTTTTTTCTTCGGGGAAGTAGGTAAAATATGCTAGTAATGTTATCAGTCCAGAGTCAGATTTGCTTATTATGATCAATCAAAATGATTTGATTTAAAGTTTTTAATTTTCTATAGGTTATTTGTGAAATAAATTCTTTTTCAACATTTATCACCCCCATACTATAATAAGCATTGCCCCCTAATGCGAGAAATATTATATAGAAAATATGAATGGGAAAAATGAATCATACGATAACCATCTTCCCTTTGTTTATGATTTCATCAGATTTGTACGAGAGCTTGAAGAAAGAGTCTTCGTACATGAATTCTTACGTCTCTCACCTGTTAATTTCTATAAAAATAATTCAACAAAAACCACACAAATACAAAACACAAACATATATGATAAACCAAAAGTGTTCCATAGTATAAATGATAGTAGGAAAAACTTAGCTGCCAATCAGAGTCATATTACTCTTGACAGGAAATTAAAAAAATTTTTTAGACATTATTTAAATCCATGACCACAAACGGCACATCCTCCAAAGAACCATTGAAAATCAACTGAGAGTGAGTGAAAAGCGTGCGTGAGCATTGTGCCGTTTTTTGGTCATGGATTTAAAATAAAGTCTAAAAACTTTTTTTTATTACATCCTATATCAAATGTGCGCGAGAGCGCGAGATGATTCGGCAGCGTTGGGAGGAGTGGGGTCGCTGACGAGATCACATTTCTAGCTATGAACTGCTTTGTTTTATATATGGTTTTGATTGTATTGGGGGGGGTGTGTGTTTATATAGGAGGGAGATTACTTATTATAGACTTAACAGGTGAAAGCGACAGTAATGAATTCATGTAAGAAGACTCTATCTCACTCCGTAAATCTGATGAATCATCAAACAAAGGAAGTTTATCTTATGATTCATTTTTCAATTCATTCTATCTTCTCTAAATATTCTCGCATTCTATGCACACTAGCTTATATTAAGTATGGGAATAAATTGATGAAAATGACTAATATTTCACAAAAAAACCTATATAAAATTAAAAACTTTAAAACAAATCATTTTGATGAGGCGAGGCAGGCGAGCGACTAAGCAAATCTGACTCGACTAGATAACATTACTAGCATATTTGACCTACTTCCCCGAAAAAAAACATAATGTTCTACTATTTGACTTTTTATCTGCAATTTTTACCTTTGGCGCGTGGATTCTCGAGTAAGGTTGAAACAATTGACATGTAGAATATCTTAACCAATAGAGTATGGAATTAGTTAAGACACATTAGAGAGAGAAAGAGTAGTGAGGGCGAGTGCGCGCACATCGAGTGAGAAACAAAGAATAGAAAATTAGATTCAAAGTGGAATGAGAAAATGAAAAACCACACCACTCTCCATGTGTGGAAGGTGAGAATATATACATCAAGCTCTAACACGGAGCCATTGGCTTAAGTTAGTGCGAGATGAGTGAGAGATGAGTGTCTTTGCGCGCGGGGAGTTAGCTTACTAACATTAACATATATTAATCTACAAGCTACGACTATCTATATTGGTAGTGACCGATACTTTTTCGTATTTCTAACAATCTCCCTCTAAGGGAGGTCACTCCAATTTACAAAAACTTAAACCTAGCATACTATGCTTTTACTTTAGTCTTGTGCTCGTAGTCTTTCTCTCTCTATCACAGCAATACACTTATGATATGTTGTAGTGATCTTTGACTTTTAGGCTTTGACTTGTATCTTTGACTTGATATAATGTGATCTTGAACTTCTTGAGATCATCAACTGAGCATAATCTCTTTACATCATCTTGTAATCTTGCCATACTTGTGATCCTTGTGACTTGGACTGACAACTCAAACTTTTCTTGATATGAAAAACTTGAAAGCTTTAAGGAGTAACTTTAGCCACTTCGTCCTTCAAGATAGGACATATAGATATCAAGTACGTAGGAGGTTTTGAAAGCAGTACTGAGCTTTCATGATCTCTTTATAAATGTGGTCGAGTATTTAGCAACCTTATGTAGCTGAGTCTGCTGGAACCAGTAAATACACACACACACACACACACACTTAGATGGTCCCCTACTCACATAAAACATTGAGTAGCAATAAATCTGAAGGACGAAGATGGTTTTTGTCATTCACGCCATGTTTGTTGGAGTAACATCGAATCCATAGATCGACCGTGAGTCCAGTCTGCTATGAGATGAGCTATTTAAGATGTGGTATGAAGTAAACGAGTATATCCTCTATGTTGGTTGATTATTTCGTTGTAAATGTTTATTTATTAATCGTTACGCTCATATGGTGACTCATTACTTATCGTAAATGCATAAATCGGGTATGTTGTAATAAAGAGAGTTGGAAGAATTATCAACAAATTGATATAAATTTGATTTGAGAACACAAAATCAAGAGCGAGCGAGGAGCGAGCGAGTTGCGTGAGAGAGAGTAGTTTGTGAACATCGAGAGTTTTAAGCATTTCACACACAGCATCAATCGTCAATTCATATACTAGTAAACAAGTCTGATTCTTATAAGTATCCGCCATCAGTTTCTTTCCATTTGTCATAAGCTGATTCCAGTATAGAATCGCACAAGTCATCTACCAAGACTTGTTTGACGTGTTGGCTTAAACAGATTTCCATCTTCACTGTGAATAAGTACAATCACTTAATGTTCTGGCAAAATCACAAGATAATGCTATGACTCTTAAATCAATTACGTGTGTTTCACATTGTGAGAGTGCGATCAACAAATACATTTGGAATAGTGTACCTAAGCGTGATTATAGATGATCTCTTGGCTCTAGACCATAGAGTGCGCGAGTTTATATACTATATATCTGTGATTAGAGACAGACGGACTGCCACCTTTTTAATACCCAACTAACTCAGCGTGAGTGAGAAAGTTTGATAGCGCGCGAGCTTGTAACCTGGGAGAAATGAAACAGAAATCTTTTGAGGAGAATCTGATGGTATGGAGGGTGTGCATTGCATCACTAGTCCATGATGTCAGTCTCAATGTCAGCAATCATCTTTGTGATACTTTACACTGCAGATGTATTTGACCCGTTTTTCTGCCTAAGTGTATATGGGCTTTTTGTCTTTTCGCATTAATATGAACATTTTCTTTTTAATACTTAAACCCCTTCAGACGCTTACCGAGACTTCATAACTAGTACCTTGTTGGGTTTGTTCCAGTACTAGCTTCTATCTCAGTCGGCAACTTTTCCCTATAATCTTACTTTACTCCTTTATTGAGGGACACCTAATGGGAACTAGGGATACGACGAGGTCTAGTAGATATACCCTGGGGGAGGAGAGGGGTGGGCCGCGAGCGGGCGGGGAGGGGGAGCTGGGGGCGGAGGTGGGGGAGGGAGGGGAGGCAGAGGAGAAGGAAATACCTAACACACCTACCACCTATAACTCCATTACAGTAATTAAACCGGTCGGTCTTTGTACTTCCATATTTCAGCCTCCACTTAACATTTGCTCCCCTCCTTTATATATGCACGACATAAACGAAGAGTTAACACAATCATATATGGGATAGCGTACAGTATAATCATAATTAATCACACACTAATTTAGCAATATCTTTTTAATCACATTTCTCATCCATTATCAATAAGCGAGAGCGCGAGCGAGCGAGCGTTGAGAGAGTTTTGGATATTATTGATTGAGAGGAGAGCAGATTTTATGGAGTTACAAGGAAAAAATGTCCAATTATTAACAAGCCGAGCGCGTTGGAACATTTAATGCTCTCCTCAATAAACACAGACATATAATATGAGTGAGGAGAGCGTATGATAATTTGAATTTTATTTGAATTTACTAAGAAATTTCTGAAAATTCATACCTCAACACTATATATACCTACTTTTTAAGTCTAACACTACATATATACCATAATCACAAGTTTATAAAATATACGAAATGAACCTTATGATACAACACAATATGACAAAGTCATATTGTTCATTGAATAGCCGAGGTCAGTTCCGTAAATACCTTCTCTACAACAAAACATTTCACTCTCAACCTCTTTCTTTCAACTGCTTTCAATCGCCTTGTTCACGATATTAGATCTTTCTTCTCCATGTTCTCCAACATCTCTTAGCAGTACTCTTTGGATACTTTATGAGAGAGAGAATCCCACGAATTCGAATGCGCGACCATAATACACACATCTCATAGCACACACACACACACAACATGTAAAGTTTGTCTATCGCGAGAGCGCGAGCGCGTATATATTTTGCTCCCTAGGTCAACATAAATGAATCTTGGGGTCCCCCTTGGTATGGAGCGTACGGTCTCTTTCCCTTGCTACCCGAAGTATATGGTAGTTTGAGGCTTGGTGACGTTGCTCTTTATATCTGTAACGAGTGGTGCTTCTACATTCGTTGAGGAGATCCTCGCGCGAGGCGTGCTTCTACTGAAACCAACTTCCTGGTGAACATTCTTAAGCTATTATGAATTTGCGCAATCATCATCACCCAGAATTAAGGCCGCGAGGTAGAACAACAAGAGAATCATGTCTTCTAGTCATTGATACAAGACTGTGGAAAGTCGCTTTCCTTGAATCTAATAATTTGTCCTCTCTTACTAGGCAAGAATCTTCAGTATGGCCACTGCCCATGTGTTCCGTCATTACCTCTACACTTAGTGACCACCAGAAACGTTTCGTGGAATATACATGGTTATGTGCTTAATACACATACCTTTTCCATTAAAAAGACTTACATAGACCAAAAACAGACAAAAACTGCAAATATATATATGTTTTGCATTTGTAGAGTGCAGGAAACGATATCACAAAAGACAAAAACAAAGCAAAAATGAACGAAAACTGACACGAATGAAAAAGTGTGAAAAGACGAAGCCAAGTCAAAGTCAAAAAGTCAACAGCAAAAGCAACAGTCAAAATCAAAGTCAACCCCGACAAAGTTAAGTCAACTCCGAGAAACTAAACCAGAAAATACAACTTGAGGACCACAACTAGCCAACACACACCTAAGTATTGCTAGAGAGGAGAGCGGAGAGTGAGCGAGAGGGCGAGCGTGGATCATGAAATTGCTATTTAATTTGAAATATAACTTTAGGGACCAATACCTGCCAAGCCCCTAAAGTCATATTACCACTAGGACTGATTTTGCAATTAAAGATATAAGGTTGAGGGGGCATTTCTGCCAAATCCTTAATCTTATATAACCATCAAGGACGAATTTTGCAATAAGAGTTAAAGTTGGAGAACAAAGTTGTCAAGAACCACAAACTTTCAACTGTTATCTTTTTATTTCTTTTTACAACAGTTTTCCCGCCCTTTTCTTTTCCCCCCATTTTCTATTCACGTGTCTTCTCCCCACCTTTTACCCTGCAACTCGCAATAAACCTTGGACAATCCATCACCCTCTCCTCCACTACCTCTCCTCAGTCCACTAAACCCCTTTACACCTTGGCAATCTTCACCATTTTCATAATTAACAACTTTGTTGTTGACTAATACATAAGACTCAGACACACAACAAAGATACCAAGGGTTGAGATTGTCTTTTGTGAAGTCCTCCCACAACTAAAACACCCATGGAAGCCTCTCACAAAAGAAAAGCAACAAAGCTGCAAGTTCAAGAAATGAAGAATTCGGCTATAAAAGGACCCAATATAGCTCATTCTACATATCTTAGATTATTGTAGTTTAATTGTCATTTAAATTATCATTTTTAGCTTATTTAATTCACTTTCATATTGTACTCTTTTCAAAATTTAATTAAAATTTGAGGTATTTAAGTTAAATTTCAATCTTTAAATTCCAAGTGTTAAGTTGTTAATTTGTGTTAAAATGAGTTCAAAAAGCTCTTAGTATAGCTTATTTATAATCTGTTTTCATTAAGTTAAACTAAAAAGGTTATTTAGTTTAGAAAAATAAAAAAAATCCACCTAAAAAAGAATACCACGACTTATAATTTGGATGTTAAGCCGGATATGGATGGGCTTATGGACTCACTAGCTTGTTAAACACAAGCTAGAGCTTTGTTGATTAAGCTCTAATGAGCATTGATAGCCTTGTTTAGAGCTAAGGCTTTTGTAAGTCTCTTTTCTTTGATTTTAAGCTTATTCAACTGCATTTGCTTGTTTTCAGCTTAATTGTGCTTATTTTCTTCTTCAATATGCTTATTTATGCTTATTATTGATGTATGGGTGTTTGTTTTTAAGACCCTTGGCCTAAATTTCCTTAAAACAGCTCAAAAAGCCATTTTTAGAAATTAAAAGGGTGTTTGGCACAAGACCAAAAATGGGTCAAAATGGTTATGGCATGGGTTGGGGTCACTAATCCAGTTTCATTTAGCTTAATTTTAGTCTAATAAGTAGTTTTAATTAGCTTTTATGCTTTAAATCTAAAGAGTCTAGTTTAATTTAGCTATGTTTTGAATCTGTGGTATTTTGGACTATTGGATTTGCTTATTTTAATCCTTGTCTTAAAGTAGTTTTAAATCCACATTTTCATGTCCATTTTGAGTGTTATGGTGTTATAGGATTGAGTAGAGAGTGTCTGCATTTGTTGTCTTTGGATGTGCAATTCTTTTCTAAATTTTGTCAAGCATTTTCTTTAAGTAAAACTGCCATTTTTTTTATCTCAAATTTCAGCCCTTTAAACATGGTTGTAGCTTTTCAAACTCTGAGCACAAGCTCATTAGGAGCTTGTCTCAACCTGTCGTTAGCTGGTTTTTTCAATTTTAAGCTTAATTGGTTATATTTCAAGGGTTGCAAAGACCCCTTTGGGTCTGCCAAAAAGGTTCCCCTGGTGCAAAAGCCCAAGTTTGCAGCCCCTTTTTTCTAGCTTATGTGTTTTCAAAATTGTAGCTTTTTGGCTTTTCTAGGAAGCCCTTAAGCCCCTCTTTAGGCTCAACAAGTTTCAGGCCTTAGGACCCACCCTAGATTGCTTATTTTTAAGAGCATAACAAAAGGCCCTTTTGGGCTTTTGGCTTTAAAAATTCCTTTGGTGCTGAAGAATCTAATAAGCCAACTATTTGCTTATTCAGTTGTTATTAATTGTAGTTTTTTTGCTTAATAAATTAATGTGTTGCATTATTGCCTGATTCCAGCTATCTCCCATTGGAGCTTAATTACCTTAAAAAGCCAAAAAGAATAAGTCATAGTGCCCTTTGTGAATCGCCTGTCAATAGCTTATTTGCTTTTCTAGGTTTATTTTCTCACTTAATTTTGCTTATTCATAGCCCATTTGCTTATTGTATTTAGTAAGTTCAATTTTTACTGATTTGCATTCTAGTTGCTTTTCAATCTCAAAAAAAAGAAAAAAATAAGCCTTTGTCATAAAAGCAATCTGCAGTTTGTTTAAAGCATTCCTGCATATTTGCTTAACCAACTTGCCATCTTTTGTACCCTCATGCTCATTTTCTTTTGAATAAGCGTATCGCTTATTGTATATTTTCATTTGCTTACTTGTTTCATATAACCAAAAATAATGAGGGAACTTAATCCTTATTCATAAGCCACTGCCACTTTTCGCTAATTTCAACTTTATTCTTAAGCTTTTTGTAAAAACTTGTATTAAGAACATTGGCCAATTAAAAAGTGCTTTTTAAGTTTGTAAGATAAATTAAAAAAAATAACAGGAAGCTTGGAAGTCCAGGGGTGAGACTAGGGCTCGAACCCCCGACTCAACAACCTCAACCCTTATAAACCCCACACCACTATCCGCTGTGCTTCAATAGCTCATCCGTTATTGGCTTGTAAGGTTTAATATTTAAGGCCTCTTGGCCATTTAAGCTTTATAAGCTATTGGCTTAATTCTCATCTTATTTGATAAGCTTGTTTCCCCACTTATTTTTCTTAAGACTGTCCATCGTTAAGCTATTGTGTAATTGTTTTCAGATTTTTTTATATACATTTAATATTTTTTTTATACTTTATTTTCTTTTTAAAATTTAAAAATCATAAAAAATAATATAAAAGTCAGAATAAAAAAAAAAAATATAAAAAAAAATTTAAAATTTTTCCTTTTTTCATCTAGTTTTCTTAAGAAAAATTTTTAAATTATCATAGGCAGTGACTCAAAAATTCATTTCTAAAGAATCGTGATTCAACCCCGTTTTTGATTTGCCCTTTTTGGGTCCAAACTAACTCCGTTTTTAGGTCTAAGTTTTTTTAAAACTTCGTTTTAGTCAATTAAATCATTTTAGTTTAAAAATTGTTCTATGGTTAAAATGCAAAAATTTAAGGTTTTTGACCCTCGTTTTCCGTTCCATTTTAGGATTTAAGCATTATAAAGTTTCGTTTTTAGTATATTTAATCGTTTTGCATATTTAACTTGTAGAATAGAAAACCAATCAAACTTTGTCATATTCTAACATCAATCATCATCGTATTCGATTTCCATAAACCTCGTTGGACATAACGACCCGGGAATCAAACTTCGAAAAGTATATTATATTTTAATTTGTAAAACTCTTGACCAATCTGGCTAAAGGTAATTGGTTTGAGTGTTTGCCTTTGTTATTATTATTAATATATATATAATTATATATAAAGATTTTAACGAATCAATTTGCCGCCGTTAGTCGGGATGCTGATGAAACGTATTACCGTTACTTTGACAAATTGTGTTTGAATTTGTGAATATCTCTTTTATTTTTATAAAAATACAAAAATATTTTTCATTTTTTTAGTATATATTTATAAGACAAGAAAAACAACAAATAAAAAAACATTGTCTTAATCAATAATAAAAATCACAATTGTAAAATACCAAAATATAATATTCTCAATTGAGGTATTATCATAATAAATTCCGGTGAACTTGTTGGTTCCCAACTCGAACAAAAGATTTAAAAATTCGCCATTTGTGTCGCTTACGACGTACGGCTCACCTCGATTTGATTAACAAACTAAAAAGTGGGTATAAGGAGGGTTGTTTCAGACTACACCCCAAAGGAGAAATAAGCCTCGCGCTTTCCTACTCCTCCGCTCGCTTGTCGTTTTTCATTTTGAATCTACCGTGAAGTAATAATTATTGGTTGAAGTTGTCCGTACCTCATTGACCTTTAAAATACATTGTGAATAAATCATAAAAAAACAAAAAAAAAAAAATAATGTAAATTTTTCTTTTTAATTTCTACTTGTGCATGCGCACACGATCTCAAGCCCATGTTGACAACAACAAGTCCGACAAACTTCTGTTGAATCACCAAATCTGAGAAACCAAATAACACTCAAGAAAACTTTCAATCCTCCCATAGTTACGATGGCCGATAAACTAACTATGCACAATTGCTCCGAAAGCACCCACCGAGGGTTATGAGGATCGATCGTTGTTCCCGAAATCACCGCAAACAACTTTGAGATCAAGCATGTCTTACTTAATCTGTTCAAACAAGCAATTTTTTAGACATATAAAGAAACCCACATGCACACATCCCATATTTCAACAGATCACTTCACGATGAAGTTCCGAATCGTCCGAGTACTCGGTTAAGCTTAACTTTTCCCATATTCCCCTAAGAGAGCCGCCCGGATTTGGCTTGAAAAAGAACCCCCTCGATCGATTCTTACATGGGATGATCTTGTTTCGAAATTCATTAACAAATTCTTCCCTCCCTCTAAAACAACAAATCTTCGAAATGAAATCACAAGATTTCAACAAAAATTTGATGAAACGTTTTACGAGGCATGGGACCGATTCAATGATCTTCTTAGGGGATGCCCGCATCATGGGTTTTCAGAATTGCATCAACTCGATACATTCTATAATTCCCTAAATTCGAATGATCAAGATTCATTGAACTCCGCTGCGGGTGGTAACTTTCTGGATAAAATGCCTCGAGAATGCCTAAAAATCATCGAGAGCAAGTCCAAAGTTCGTCAATCACGAAGCAAGGCCATTGTTTCCAAAGTGAGTACGAGCTCTTCCACCCCAGCAGTTTCATCCGATGTTGCTGAGCTGAAAGATATGGTTAGAGCATTGATTCTCGATAAGAAAAACCAAACTCCAGCTCCCGCTCCTGTAAAAGCAGTCGAGCAAAGTTGTGTAACTTGCGGGGGTGGTCATTCTTACCAAAATTGTCCAGCCACCGATGGCAACATTTATCGTGACAATATCCAAGAATACGTGTCACAAGCCGCCGCAGTTAACTACAACCAAGGGAATGCCAGTTACCGACCTCAGATGGTTGCAAACCAAATTCGACCTCCCGGTTTTCCTCCTATGCAAAACCATCAAAACAACCAAAATCAGGGGATCAATTTCAACCAAAATCGGGGGAACAATTTTAACCAAAATCGGGGTAATAATTTCAATCAAGGACAAGTTTACCAACCCCAGATTAATCAACCCCCGACTTTTCAAGCTCCACCTTTTCAAGCTTCAGTTCCACCAGCACCAGGTGTGTCTAAGCCCGATTTTGATAACTACGTCAAAGCTAATGACGCGGTTATGCAAAATATGCAAAATCAAATGGCAAATATAACGGACCTGATCACCAAATTCGTGAATAGTAATACCGCTTCTACTTCAGGCTCGGGTTCTCTTCCAAGCAACACCATTGCTAACCCGAAAGGTGATGTGAAAGCAATCACTACCCGAAGCGGTGTTTCCTATAATGGACCTTAAATTTCTTCTCCTCCTAAAGAGAAGGAAAATGAACCCGAGGTGACAAAGGATACGGTGCAACCAAGCACCAAAGACATCCAACCTCCGGTAGTCCAAACTAAAGACCAAATTGGTGAGCCAGTTGTTACTTCAAAGACTAAACAAACATTGCCTTATCCTTCAATGGCCAACAAAGAAAAGCTCCGTGAAAAAGACGATCTTCTAGCTTCAAAATTTATAGAGATTTTTCGGAATCTCCATTTTGAGCTAAGTTTCGCGGACGCTCTCCTACACATGCCCAAATTTGCACCAATGTTTAGAAAGCTCCTCAATGACAAAGATAAGATGATTGAGTTGACAAAGACACTGGTAAACGAGAATTGCTCGGCGGTTATCCTAAAAAAGTTTCCCGAGAAACTTGGAGACCCCGGCAGATTTCTTATACCGTGTGATTTTCCGGAGATGAATGAATGCTTAGCCTTGGCCGATCTCGGTGCAAGCATCAACCTAATGCCTCTCTCCATTTGGAAAGAACTAAGTCTCCCAGCTTTGACCAAAACCCGAATGATACTTGAACTTGCCGACCGAACGATTTCTACTCCAACCGGCATCGCCGAGGATGTTTTCGTGAAAGTTGGAACGTTCTTCTTTCCTGCCGATTTTGTGGTCGTTGATTACGTTGCCGATCCTCGGGTTCCCCTAATCTTAGGAAGACCTTTCTTGAGGACGGCACGTGCCTTGATCGATGTTCACGGTGAACAAATGACCCTTAGGCACGATGACCAATCCGTGACCTTCAAAGTTGGTGATACTAAGACTTTCTCCTACAATATCATTGAATCGGTTAACCGAGTCGATGTTATTGACATTGCTTGTGAAGAATATGTTCAAGAAGTACTTGAAATTTCTAAAAGTTGAAAGTGGAATCCACTTCTACTTCGGGTCTTACGCTCGTTTATCTCGCTCTCCATTCTTTCACTCACCTTCAGAGGAAGTGATTTCTAATGGAGAGATCGATGAATTTTGGACATGATAATTAATACCACCGGGTATTGTTGCATCTATGATTCTGAGGAGATATTGTTGTACTTGAGGAGTTGTTAAGTGTGATCAATTGTGACCCAAATCTCCCTCCGTCCACCAGTTTGTGAAATTAATAAGCCCGGAAAAAAGGTTAAATCTTCATGTGAAGATCCTCACGTCCTGAACTAAAGAACTTACCATCCCATCTTGATTAAGCGTTTTTGGAGGGTTTTGATGACAAATTACTCGTCATAATCACTAAAAACTTGAAAAGAGAGAGGATAAAAACCGCCCTGATCAAGGGTTCTCAAGTACACAAAGTGCCTTAGCTTGCGAAGATTTTGATTGATATAAAGGGGATAGAATCCACAGTTTTGCACCAAAGATTTGATGGAGAAAATGCCACAACCCGTAGTTCAACATCAGAGAAGGTTAACCTCAAATCATGAGGTTATTAAGCAACGGAAGTGATCCAAACTTCTTTATGCAGGGTTAATTTACCCCTATCTCTGACAGCCCCTATGGGTAAGCGGGTTCATTGTGTCCTAAGAGGGAGGCAAACCGTTGTGAAAAATGAAAGAAAATGAGTTGATACCCACTAGGTGGTTCGAGATGGCGAGTTTGCATCGTATTACCAAACTCAATGATGCAACTCAGAAAAGCCATTTCCCTTTCCATTCATGGATCAGATGCTTGAGTCTCCCCCCTAACCCTCCCCCTCCGCACCCTTGCACACCCATTACGCCTACAATTGGCTTTTCCGCGCCCTCTACCATCAACGGATTTTCGGCGACTTTCAAATCCCAAATTGACCCACTTGATTCAAAGAGAAGACTACTTCACCTGCCCTTACGGGACATTTGACTATAGTCGCATGCCTTTTGGGTTATTGCAATGGCACCAGGAACGTTCCAAAGGTGGTATGGTGCAATCTTCACGATATGATTGAGAAACATGAAGGTCTTCATGGATGATTTTTTTCGAGTTTTCGAGTTGATTCTTTCTCCTCTTGCCTTTTCCCATTTAGACAAATGCTCAAAGTGTGAACGACACCAATCTTGTGCTAAATTAGGAAAAGTGTCACTTTATGGTTAAGGAAGGCATAGTCCTTGGCCATAAGATTTCTAAATCCGGGATTGAGGTTGATAAGGCGAAAGTTGATGTCATTGCAAAATTGCCTCATCCCCACTACAGTGGAAAGGGTTATTCGCAGTTTTCTCGGTCACGCACGAGGATTCTATCGACGATTTGTTCAGGATTTTTCCTAAAATTGCTGGCCTATGACCCAACTCCTGAAAAGAAAACTACGTTTATATTTCGAAGGAGTGCATTGAAGCATTTGAAACCCTTAAGATGAAGAGCTAACCCAATGGCCCACATTCTAGTTGCCTCCTGGAATTGGGTTCTTGCCCTTTGAAAATCATGTGTTTGGTGCAGTGATTTTGTGTTTACCTGGGCGTCTCTAGGGCAACATTTTAAGATGGGAGGGGGGGGAGCCAAGCCACTTCCAGCGTACACTATGGACAAGCCAAAACTCTGACCGTTTAGGCTCAGCACATTACACTACACGGAAAAAGAATTACTTGCCGTAGGTATGCTTTCGAGAAATTCCGGCCAATATCTTGTCTTGGTCCAAAAGCATAGTGTATACCGGATCACTCGGCTCTCAAGTACTTGCTTGCTAATGCAGGTAGATAAGACCAAGATTGTCCGGTGGATTTTGAGGCTCCAGATTAGGATGTCGTTATTCGTGATAAAAAACAAGGTGCAGAAATCTCGCCGCCAATACCTCCTTTCTAGACTTGAAAATCCCATCAAAGGGAGCTCCGAGAAAAGGAGATTTACGGAAACATTCCTCTCGAGGCATTGGGTGAGTTACCTTTCGTCGGTGATTGATAATGCTCCCATGGTTTTTCGATTTTGCAAACTTACCATGCGGCGGATTTTGTGATCAAGAATGTCGTCCCAACAGAAAAGGAAGTTTTTCAAAGACGTCAAACACTACTTTTGGGACGACCCCTTTCTATTCAAGATCTGTGCAGACCAAGTAATTAGGCGTTGTGTTTCGGGGCAAGAAGCTTTTGACATTCTTAAAGCTTGCCACAGTGGACCCACCGGGGGCACTACGGTGCCAATTACACCGCTAAAAAGGTCTTCGATTCAGGTTTTTATTGGCCCACGATCTACAAGGGATGCCACGACTTTGTCACCGATGTGAACATTTGTCAACGTTCAACGGCAAAATTTCGCAAAAGTGATGAAGATGCCACAAAACTCTATCCAAGTTTTGCGAAATCTTTGAACATGTTGGGGCATTTGACTTTATGGGGCCCGGTTCCGTCTTCAGTGGGACACAAATACATTCTCGTGGCAGTTGATTATTTATCAAAATGGTTGAAGCGATAAGCGGCTCCCCACAACGAATGCCCGAGTTGTTTGTAAATTTCTTTAAATCTCTCTTCTCTAGATTTGGTGGCTTGTGCCCCTCGTGCATAATAAGTGATTCGCGGGAACATTTATTGCTATGACCAATTTGCAAAGGTCATGCTTAAATACGGAGTCACTCATCGTTCTTCTCCACCGTCGTTTCAATCACAAAACCAACGTGGACATGTTGAGGTAATCCAATCGTGGTTTGAAAAGGATTTTGAATAGGACCGTGGGCGGGAAAAATCGTGCCTCTTGGTCGGACTAAATTCTGATGGACGCATCTTTGGGCTTTCCGCACAGCTTACAAAACACCCATCGGGTGTTACTCATATAAGTTAGTGTACGGGGAAGGCATTGTCATCTGCCGATCGGATGCGCGAGCACAAAGCTTACTGGGCCCTTAAGCATACAAACTTTTGATATTAAAACAGCGGTGTGATTCAAGAAAATTCACATCAATGAAACTTCGAGATTATGCCTATGAAAAAACTCTTTGATCTATAGGAGAAAACAAAGAGAATCCATGACTCCAAGGATTAAAAATCGCGTTTTCCAAGTTCGAAGATCGGAAGTCCCCTCTTTAACTCTAGATAGAAAGATTTTCTCGGGCAAAGCTTAAGGGACCCTGCTGGAGTGGTATCGTTCATTGTAACCCAAGTTTTTTCCATATGTACACTGTCGGTTATCCAAAACTCCGGCCAAATTTCAAAGGGATATGGTCATCATTTGAAAACTATACTTGGAGGGGACATACAAACGAGTTGTCTGGATCTCCAGACGTTCCCCATGGACCAATAAATTCGGGGGACGGGTCAGCTAGCAACCTTAAACAATAAATGCGCTTCGTGGGAGGCCACCACATGCCTCATCAGTAGTAGTATGTAGTAAATAAAGTGTTTTTGTGTGAAGAGGCTCACATTTTCTATCTCCCGTTGTTTTGTCATGTTTTTGTGTGCTTTGTGTCTTTTTTTTTTGTTATGTCCAGATTTCCCGGATTGTGTAAGACTCTCGTGCTCGCAGTATCCACATGAGTTTCCACATCCTCAGCTTCTTTTTTGGACTCCAGTGTCACAAAAAATATAATCGACTACGTTTTTCTTTTGGCACACTTTAATAAACGGCCTTCGATTTGCGTAGGAAATCCCCTTTGAACTTCGAGGAGTGATTGTTTAGTTTAGTATGGGGGGGGGGGAAATCTTCGATTTGATTTTTGCTACAGTCGTTGTTATCTCGCAATCCCGTTTTCTACCACTAAATTTTTGCAAAAATTACCAAAAAATTGAAAATTTTTAAACAAAACTTTCAAAATAAAATAAGTGTTTTTGTCACAGTTTTGACTTTCCTACATGGGTTAGAATGAGAATAATTTTTGACCGAATTCGGGCTGTTGATAGCCCTCTAGTTCTCAACTTACCGCTTGTTGGCTAAGCTTTACGAATCTTTCGCTTACGAATTTTAATAAGTGAAGAACAAGAGTGATAGAGTTAATTATACAGGTTTATGGTGCTAAGCAAGATTCTTCTAAAACTTATATGGAGTAACTTGTGGCTTTTTCTATTAGCTTATAATCCACTTCATAATCACTACGTGCTCATTCAATTCAACTAAGTCAATCAATGTTTTTAGAAAAAGCTTCAAATTTGTAACTTGATTCTTTAAAGAGAGATTTTTTGGTCTTTGTAATTTGAAAAGTTTAATAAGCGAGATTTTTCTGTTATTTGTATATAGTAAAAATAGTCTAGAAACAAAACAATACAACCGGATGAAGTTAGTTTAGAATGTTCGGGTCGTTTTTTCCCCAACGAGGCTGGATGGAGTATCGATCACAGTCGGAAGATTGGAGTTTGAATGAGACAATGATTGTGGAGTGTGGAATGTTAATTTAAACAATTAATATACAAAACGTTAAGAAAAATCTATAAAAATATGAAAATCAAGCTAGAAAAAACGAATGAGCTCGGACCCCGAACAAAGCGAAGGGAAAAACCTAAAATCTTTAAAATTAACCCTACGAGAATTTTCACTTCTAAAACTAGTCTAGAGACAATAACGAATAGAATCAAATAGACTAGTCTGAACGGAGTGCGTTTGACCCAAAACGAGTCAAGACAAAAAAACGCAACCCGAGCCCGTCTTTAAAAATTCAAAAAGTTATAAAAATGACCCTTGAAAATTTTTATATCTTTTCCTACAAACTATATGACTAAGAAAATTTTTCTAAAAAAAAAATATTTTTTTTGTAAATTTTTGAAATTTTTTATGCATTTTTAAAACCTATAACTAAATTAAATTATAAAAAATACTAAACGACTTTTAAAAATTCTGAAAATTTTACTATAATTACTTTATACTATAACTAACCTACGAAAAATAAGAAACCAACAATTTGCTTATAAATAAGCCCGCTAATAAGCTGAAACAGCTTATTGCTTATAAGGTGGAAAAACCCCTTATGTATCAAAGTGCCCAAGGGTCTTACATAAAAGACCCAAGGGCACAGCGGTAAGACTTGTAACAAAAGAGAGGTGTACGAGGGTAGAGACCCGGGTTCGAGTCTTGCTCAACCGGGTCACCCCTTGTCTCCTTTTTTTTTGAAAAACTTTGTAAACCAAACTTGTTAAGCTCCTTGAGCTTAACAATTTTTAAAACTAAAACTTTTTGTAAAAGCTTATAAATAAGCTGAAAAAGGGCTTTTTAAGTCGACAGAAGCTTAAAGTTAGCTTAAAGGCAAAATGGCTAAGTCTTTTGGACTCTTAACACTTTATAAGCCTAGAAAATTGACTAAAAGTATAGAATTACTCTAACCCTATCTCCTAATAGCATAATGCAAGTAATATCTTAGGGCAGGGAATAAAGCAACAAGGAGGCTTATTCAGCTTATTGGCCAAAAACTTAAGTTTTTGGCCAAGAGAGCAAATAAGCTCAAATAAGCTTAGAATAAGCTGTGATAAGCCAAAATGGGCTTAAATATACCTAAAAAGCTTAACTAAACACAAATAAGCTAAATTGAAAGACAAATAAGCTGAGAAACAGTAAACAAGCAAAATGGTAAAAACTAAAAATTGCAGCCCTGAGATGGCTTTTTCAAGCTCAAAAATAAGCTTGAAGATGAGATTTTCAAAGCTTGTGGCTTATGCCATTGGAAAGAGTGGCCAAAAAGCTTTCTAGATCAGCTTTTGAAAAGCATTTTGAAAGAAAGATAAGCCCTTAAATAAGCTTGGAAAAAGCCCACTTGTGCTTGATGCTTGCTGTGTAAAACAGCTTGCACTAAGTGTGAATGGCCTTTTTTAAGCTTAAAAATAAGTGCTTATATGAATTCCAAAAAGCTCAAAGTTTGAATTTCTAAAAACTAGGCTTGAAATGCTTTAAGAAAATGCTTTTTGTTTTGATTTTGAAACACTAATAAGCTGTGAAAAAGCTTATTGAAAAGGCTACTTGTGCACAGGACAAATACTTAACAATTTTAGTGACTTGTATTGGACCCATTTGCATAATTGGGTTCAAAACCAGTTCAAGAAAATAGATCAACTACACTAAAACACTTAAAATGAGATAGAAAAAAGGCAATGTGGCTTATAGCCACAACTTAAGCAATAAGCCAAAGCTACTGTCCAAAATTGGCTGTTTTGGACAGTAAGCCAAATGGGCTTATGAAAATGACTTTTAAACCTTAAAAACTACAAAACAAGCTTAATTTGATTACAAAACAGCTTAACAAAGTTGAATAATCAACCCATTTGCATTTTTTTACCCTTTTGACCCATTTTTAATCCTTATCCCAAACACCCCCTTAAATTCTGAAAAAGGCTTTTTAAGCTAATTTAAAGTGAATTAAGCCATGAAACTTTGAAAACAGCAAGCTAAATAAGCATAAAGGTAATAAATAAGCAAAAAGTAACAAGAAATAAGCACTGAAATAAGCTAGAAATGAAAATCACAGAAAATAGCTAAAAAGGGCAGAAAGTTATGAAAACTGGCACTAATGGATTTAAAAATATATGACCTGATTTTTAAGCATTAACTACAAACATAAAGATAAAATAAGCATACCCAAAGAAAAATAAAGGCACTAATAAGCTGTAAATAGCAAATTGCAGAAAAAATAAGCTTAAAAGTAAAAATAAGAACTTACCAATTCGCTTTTGCTCTAACAAGCGGAAAATAAGCTTCTGAAGCTTCATCTTACAAGCTTCCAGCTAATTAGAAATAAGTGGTATGTATAGTCCATAAGCCATCCAATTCTGGCTTATTAATCCAAAGTAACATGATTTGGTTATTTGACGTGATTTTAAGTACAAGTCCAGATTGTACTTAGTCATTAAACTTGTTAAGTGATCATAGCTTATTAATAAGCTGTTAAGATCTTTTGACACATATGAAGGTAAATTTTAAGCACTTTGACATAGGAAGACATAAAGGGTATAAATTCTCAAAAAACTTCAAACAACTCATTAATTGTTTAAAAGGAGTACTAAGATACTTGAAATAAGCTGTAAATAAGCTAAAACAAACATAATTATGACTGAATTAAAAAGTAATTAACTACCATAAGCTATCTCTCTATATTCGGCTACACTAAGGTTTTCCTATTTATACTACAAAGCGAAGTCTTCAGCTTTGAAAAGGTATTTTTTTCTCGTGAGTGCTTCAAAGTCTTATCCAGCCATTGATAGCAATTGTGCTTCTTTGGATCCATCCTAGCCATTGATTCGGCTATGTTTAATGGGAAAAGTGGGATTGCCAACATGGAAAGGTTTAATTTCTGGTAGGAATGGTAGTGGGGGAGGAGGGAAGTGATTATCTATAGTGGTGGTGATAAATCGCAGGGTAAAGGGGAGGAAGTTAACCCGTGAGTTGGTTGGGGCTTGAAAAGGGCGGGAAAACTGTTATAAAAAAGGTTTGGGGTGACAGGGTGTGTGTTTGGGGAATTGGCACATTTGGTCCTTGATGTTGTATGTGTTTGTAACACACATCGTCCTTGTTGTTGTCAAACGTTTTTGGGACTTGGCAAATTCACCCCTCAAGGGTTATAATGAGCATTACATCACAGGTCCTTGTTAGTTATGGATTTGGGGACTTGGCAGTTTTGCCCCTTTTAACTTTTCCAAATTGGCAGCTTTGCCCCATTCTCTTTATTTTCTTCCTTTTCTTTTTTAAATAAGTTTAGGGATTTAACAAGTTTAGTCACCTAACTTGTTTTTCTTTTTGGGGGACTTTTGGCTTCGGTTTGTCGGGGTTGACTTGGGTTGACTTTTCTACACTTGGGCTTGGACTTTGACTTTGTCTTTTCCACGCTTTTCCATTCCGTGTCCGGTTTTGTCGTTTTAGCTTTGTTTTTCGTCCTTTTCTTGGATATCCGTTCCTACACAAACAAAATTAGCCCAAATCAAGCATTTTATTTAGGCATTTTAGAGTTCCGGTTTTGGGTTATTTTAACTTGTTTTTAAAGGTTAAAAGGTATGTGTAATTTAACACATACAGCTAGGCCTCTCTAACGTTTGGAATTTGAAATTTGATGACGAAAGATTTGTTTTTGAAGTTTTGAGCGGAGTTGAAGTCACAGTGGAGATTGTTAGAAAGTGACTTAAACTCTAAGGGGCGTTTCGTAAATTTGGTTTTGGATAGATATTAGTTTTTGATATGTTTCCTAATTTAAGTCGATTAAAGATCTAGTAGTTTTGGGTCATTGGTTGCCTATAAATAGAGGCCAATGTCATTAGTTTTTTTACCTTTTGGAATTATGGTTTGGTACCTTGAATTTGTTTTGTAATTTGGTTTGGTATTTGTATAAAGCTTTCGCTTTGTTTGTTTGAATTTGTTTGTTCGTTTTGTGCTTTTAATTACCAAAGAGGCAATGATAGTATTATCGAGTACCAATCGCGTATTATCCGTGGGAAAAAAGTAGACAAATTAGCCTTATTCTAGTCTGTTGTTGTTTGTTTTAGGGATAAGGATCCTCTAATGTTCAAAATGAACATGATAGATCATGTTGAGGTTGTTGTGAGTGGGAAAGAAAAAGGGAGTCATCATTGTGAGAAATTTGTATTATTTTATATCAATGCTCTACTCACAACATCATCAACATGACAAATCACGTTCAATTTGAACATTAGTGGATTTTTTTCTTTGTTTTAGTATTATTGGTAGTTTCAGTTTTAGTAATTGTCTAGTATTATAGGCTTTGTTCAAGTCTTTGTATTTTGTCTATCTATATGGTTATGCTTAGCAAAAAAAATTCGCAGTAACCATTTGGGAAATGTGTTATCTAGGAATAACCCTGACAATTTTTTTTCAATATGACCATGTAAATCGCGCTTGGAGCATAGCGATTTACATTTGCATAACGTGTGGCGTTTTTATTGGGCTCGTGGTAAAATAAAATATAAGAAAATAAAAATAAATTTGAAAGTTAGATCGCGCGACATGCCACTAGCGATTTACATTTTTTTTATTTTTTATTTTTTTTTGAAAAACTTTTGTAAATAAAAAAAATATATAAAATGTGGATCGCGCGACATGCATAGCGATTTACATTTGATAATTTTTGTTTTTCCAAGACTGGTGAGGTATAAATTTAGGGTTTAGGATATACCATGTTTTGTTTATTCTGAAATTCAAGGTTCAGGCCATTTTTGTGTTTGGTTAACTCAATGTTTTATTTAAAATTATTTTTTTGGTTATCTGTGTAGTCTTTGTGTGATTTACTAATGAATAAACAATTTTACTAAAATTAGTTTTAATATGATTAAGATCGATGGTGCAAAGTGTGTAAGTTGATCATTTTAAACCTATATTTTTGCAATTATAAAAGTTGAAATTGAAAGCATAAAAGTTAACGGTAGTCATTAAAAAGCATTACAACATGAGAATCACCAGATCTTTTGTAGAGTACATGGCCAACCTTATTTAGACGATATGAAAACATAAAAACAACAACACATAACGACATACATGGTTAGCAAACTGGTGTTAAGCAATAATTGCTATTTACATGTCTCTGTAGTTCGCCATCATTGAGTTTTTCTTCCATGCTCTTAGACTCATCACTGACGCTTTCAAGTATACACATTTTTTCATGTCGCCCCAGTCATGCATCTAGGGCGTACTTGCCCTAGTCGACAAGTGGGTCGATTCGTGCAAGAAATAATGATAGCTGAAGCTGCCATAATCTGCACAAGCAAAAGTTTATATAAATCTCCTTTATATGAAACCATGCAAGGGATAAAGAAATTCTAAAATGAATGGTAAGGTAAATATGGCAATATGTAATACTCTCAAGTATATATAGCAATCTCATATCTATATGTATGCAGCAAGGATAGCCAACAAGTAAGCACAAATAGAGGCACATAGGATCACATACTGGTTATAGACCAGACCTAGTATAACTACCTGGTTCTCTATAACCTTGGCTCTGATACCAATCTGTCACACCCCCAAACGGGGCCTGGACGGAATACGTGTCCGAGGGCGTGACGTCATAACAATCCGATCACAAAGCAATAAAGAACGACCACTAATCATGGACATTTGAAAAAGTTTACTCGTCGCATAAGATAAAATAAATTTAAGTTTTACAACCCATAATAATTAAGTTAAAAGTAGCGGAAGCATAACAAAGTTTTGGTAATGACAACGAGTAAATAATAGATAAATCTTGAAATTTGCGGTGTCACATAGCACATAGACTCCACATAGCATCAAGAATCGATCCAAGCTAAGCACCTGAGAAAACATGTTTAAAACGTCAACATAATGTTGGTGAATTCATAGGTTTAAGTTAATACAAGAGTGGACCACAAGATTTCAAAACGTATGCGACTACTATAACAGATACAGTATCACATAAAAAGTATTTACTGTTGCACTAAGCTCATGACACTGAAGCTAATAATCAACAGGGCATGCTACATCCTGTCGCATAGTATTCCTGCCCTTAACCGGTGTCCCAAACCAAAGACCACCATAATGCACAATCGACATGACATATATCCGTTTGTTCTTCGTTAAGTGGAACCAAAGCGGATAGGGATAATTAGTCCCAATAGATCTATTTACTCACTCGCGCTCCCTCAACCGGTCCTCCGGTCGAGAAACTAACAGTTCATGATAATTTGGGCAGTAGTAGGTTTGTAAGCAACTTAGGCAACACATAAACATGTAAAACTCGCGTAAAGAACTTGTGTCCAATTTAAAAGCAAACAATGTTTCTCACCCCATGGTATAAAGCATTTGTAAATCAGTAAAAATGTGGGGCTATGAACTCACCTTAGCAAGGATAAGCGATAACCACAACAAATGACGAAGATATAAGGAGGTCTAGCCGCGACCTAGAGTAAATATGGGTATGACTTAGCATTCGGCAAAGTAAGCAAGTAAAGCATCCATGTTTATCATTTAAAGCATCCGAGTGTGTTTGCGTTCTAGTAATAAAAGACTTAGATAGATTTATAACATCTTTTGATGAATCTCGACACTTGCAAAAAGTTACTATTTATAGAAACCTTTCCTTTTTAGGAAAGTTTTTAGTTTCAAAATGTTAATAGCGTCCCTTATTTTCTTAAGTTTTTCACCACATATTTTACAAATCGCTTAAACAATCCTAAACCGCCTAATCCTTATGTTTAAATCGCCTAAATGTCCAATTCGTACCATTTTTAATAATCCTACTTTTTATTAAGGTCGGCATCTCAAATAACCTTTCATGACATTTCTAGTTGTTCTAATTAATTACCTATCATTTCTATATGTTTCGCTTGCATCTAAAATACCCAAAATCGTCCGAAAGTGCCCGGAAACCCATTTTACTATTCCTAACAGCCCACTATTCATTTATGATGCCGAAAAATGTTTTGAGTTTCATTTGGCCATAACTTGGCCGTTTTAAGTCCGATTTTAAAGTGTGATATATGAAAAATTATCTATTCGAATTAAGCTCTTCAAAAACTAATTTTACGCCTAATGAACACATTTTTAAGTCGCTCAAAACCACAAAACTAATTCAGGACAGCAAGGTTGTTTTACCGAAATACGACCAAAACTCAACCCAACTCGCATATTAGCACCTAATCTAGCCCTAATCTTTATTTACCAATAACCAACCAACAAAACTAAACCTTAATCCACCCTAATCTCTATTGTTGCAACTCTCATCAACTCTTAATCTCACCAAGAACATAATATAAGACATAAACATAAAGTGGTAACAATGTTTACTTCCATTTTATAAAAGATGGCAAAGTGTTGTTTTATTTCTTTTGTAAAAGTTAACACAAACACATGGATCTTTAATAATAAACATAGATCTATAGAAATAATGGATGAAACCAAGTAAGGATCATGTAAAACTTACAAATCAAGAAGAATATGTAGCAAAAACACTAGATCTATACCCAATGATTATAGATCTTCAAAAACCCCAAAAGATCTTGCAAAACCTAATTTGAAATCTTGAAAATCTTTGAATTAATGCTTCACAACACCTTAGATATAACTAGGAATAAACTTTAAACACTTGGATCTTACTAGAAATCAAAAGTTATGTAGTGGGTATGGTGTTGATGGTGTGCCGTGAGCTAGGGAGGAGAGGGAGAGAGATGTGTGAAAATTTTGTGGCTAGTGAAATGAGTTATAACCCTAAGTTGAGATAAGTGTTGGTATTTATAGCACATGACTAGGGTTTGGAGGGTTAAGTGTGCACACAAGTGACCAACACACACCAAAGGTGTGTGTGTCACCTTGGTTCGGCCGAATAGGGTCACAAGGACCATTGTGGTTCAAATTTTGTTATCTTGGCTCACATTATGCATAACATCTCTCTGTTTTGGTCAAAATGGAGTCAATGGTGTAAGTAGCATGTGATGTGTAAGAGTCTTGCATGCATGCATGTTGCTTGGATACAAAAATGTCCCTTTCCTTCACTAGAATGGCAATATTTTCAAAATTTGTGTTAGTGGTTTAAGGATGATTTAATTTCAAGTACCAAAAGTGTTTTGGGCTAGCTTTTGAGACATCTTGCATAAAGTATGGTGAATGATGGTGAACGAAAAATTTTAATCTTAGGAACATAAGATTATCGATAACTTATTTTACACAAAAAGATTTCGAGTTTTCCGGGTTTCCGTTTGGTCAAAAAACAAACAAACCAATTTAGGAGTATAAAAACTACTAAAATTAATATCGGAAGTGATTAAAAATCACGAAACACTCAGGAAAGCTAAAATATCTCATATTAAGCCTAAATTAATTTATAACCGGTGCCAGAACGCGTTCGATGACGTTTCTTAGTTTTTACGCAGTTTAACTCCCCGGTAAACTGTCAGATTTAACATAACGTATAAAATTTAAAAGTAGATGACCGGAATGAGTCGGAATACTAACCGGGAATTTACGGGGTGTGACATCCTTTCCCCGTTAAAAGAGCTTTGTCCTCAAAGCTTAGGACGTAGCTTGAGATGCGGATACAGGGTTAGCGAACAGATGAGGGTACTTCTTCTGCATTTGGTCTTCGCGTTCCCAGGTATACTCGGGACCTCTTCTTGAATTCCAACAGACCTTCATGATTGGAATGCGACTTTGCTTCAAAAGTTTAACTTCGCGTTCCATAATCTCAACCGGTTCTTTAATGAAATTGAGCTTTTCGTCAATGTGGATTTCGTCCAATGGAATCGCGAGCGGTTCATCGGATAAGCACTTCTTAAGGTTTGAGACGTGAAAGGTAATATTAACAACGGCTTATTTCTCTGGTAATTCTATAAATATGCAAACGTTCCCACCTGGCGAGAATTTAAAAAGGTCCCAATATAAAAAGGGTTCGAGCTTTCCCCCCCCGTTTACCGAAAACCATATTACTCCTTTCCAGGGCGATACTTTCAACATAACCTTATCCCCAACCTGAAATTCTAATGGCTTACGTCTCTTATCTGCGTAGCACTTTTGTCGATCACGTGAAGCTTGTAGACGATGCTTGATTTGGATAATCTTCTCTGTTGTCTCATGAACAATTTCTGGTCCACATAACTGAGCGTACTCCCACCTCAGCCCAACAGATAGGTGACCGGCATTTGCGACCATACAATGCCTCAAAAGGTGCAGCCTTAATACTTGTATGGTAGCTGTTGTTGTATGAGAACTCTATTAAGGGTAGATGTCTTAGTCCTCAATCCCTTCCCGTAAATCTAATCACACATGCTCGAAGCATGTCTCCAATGATTGGAAAGTCCCTCTCGACTTTGACCATGCGTGTTTCGGGGTGATATGCCATACTCATATCTAATTGAGTTCCAAAAGCTTCTTGAAGAGATTGCCAGAATTGGGACACGAACCTGCCATCGCGATCAGAGATGATAGAAACAAAGGCACTCCATGATCTTGGACACCGACTTCATCAAGTATTGCCTGGTCAGCTTCCCATTGAAGTCATTTCCTTTTGCTGCAAAAAATGAGCAGATTAGTAAAAGTCGTCGAAACTATAAACCCAAATCAATCCCTGCCACTTGCCGTTTTGTAACTTTGTCACGAAAACATAGTTATGTTTCCCATTTCCATTCAGGGATTTTTTGTTGTACTAATAGACCGGATGATTTTTGGTATTCTGCTTTAACCTTCACGCAAGTCATACACTTTTTCACATATGTGGCAATTTCTGCTTTCATGTTGGGCCACCAGTATAGCTTCTTCAAATCTTGGTACATCTTGTCCGATCCAGGGTGGATTGAATACTTTGACTTATGCGACTCGTGCATAATCAAAGCTCTCAAGTCATCAAACCATGGTATCAAGCTTCTATTCTTCAAGCACAACGTTCCATCTGCGCGGGGCTCCAGATTCTTAATCATGCCCTGCAAATCTTTTGTTCCGTAATTCTCTTCTTTTCTCGCCTCAAACTGAGCATTCAAGATCAGCGCAGGGAGGTTCAAACTGATTGTCACAACCAAGGCTCAAACTCGTAATGGCTTAGGTCTACTCTTTCGGCTTAACGCATCAGCCACCACATTCGCCTTTCCCGGGTGGTAACGTAACTCGCAGTCGTAGTCACTTAACAGCTCTAACCACCTACGTTGTCTCATATTCAATCTCTTGTCTGATCAAGAATAAGAATGCAAACTCTTATGATCAGTGTACACAACACACTTCGTGCCGTAAAGGTAATGTCTCCATATCTTGAGAGCGAACACCACAGCTCCCAATTCCAAATCATGTGTCGTGTAGTTCTTCTCATGGATTTTGAGCTGGCGGGAAGCATAAGCTATGACTTTCTCTTTCTGCATCAATACTGCGCCTAATCCCTTATGAGAAGCATCACAATATACTACGAAGTTTTCACTTCCTTCTGGCAATGCCAAAATTGGTGCACTACACAACTTTTGCTTTAATGTCTGGAAGGCAGTTTCCTCCTTTTCACCCCAATTAAACTTTACACTTTCTGAGCTCAGATTTGTCATAGGCTTGGCAATGTGTGGGAATCCTCGATAAATCCCGTCAGTAGTAATCGGCAAGACCTAGAAATTGGCGAATTTCTGTGGAGTTTTTGGGTGATCCCAATCCTTGATTGACTCAAAACTACAAGGGAATCACGGTAATGCCTACGCTAACAATCACGTATCCAAGAAATTGTACCTTCGATAGCCAAAAGTCACACTTTAAGAACTTGGCGTACAATTCTTCCTTCTTGAGCACTCCAAAATTAGTCTAAGATGTACATCATGTCTTCTGGTCTTAGAGTAGCCAAGATGTCATCAGATGAACACGATCACAAATATATCTAGTATGGTCTACAATCCACGTTCATCAAATCCCATGACCACTGCCAGCGCGTTAGCAACCCGAATGGCATCACTTGGTGAACTCGTAATGACCATAGCGATTTTAATTGCTGTCTTGGGATATCCTCGCCACGAACTCTGAGATGGGTGTTAACAGACCTCAAAGTCGATCTGTTGAGTACACACTTGACCCTTGCCAAACTGATCAAACAAAGTCGCGATTCTCGAGTGGTATCGATTTTTTCAAGTAAATCTTGTTAAGTTCAACGGTAGTACCGATAACAAACAATCAACTCCGCATGCAAGCTTACGGTCTCACTAGCCAAGCTTCCTAACTTCACTTTCCTCAAGATGCCCACCTAAAAATGATGTTTAAAACGTCAACGATAATGTTGGTGAGAGTCATAGGTTTTAGACACGTAATATTACTCGCTTTCACTGTGATTATCAAAACAATGTAGTTTAATAATGAACTATCATGAACCTATGCCAGCATGCAACATAATCCAATCAACATATTTCACATACGTAAATTCTTATTCGGGCTGAGAATAAGTGGAACTATAAGCAACCAAGCTCACCCATAATGTACCACACAAACATATTCACACATTGGGTAGGCGTACACATCCGATCCCATAGTACCATAACCAACACTAAGTAGGCGTACTCATCCGATCCCAAATCAATATCACAATAACACTAAGTAGGCATACTCATCCGATCCCAATCAATATCAACATGTATTACATAGTCATATAATATGTTATCCCACTTGTTTAATCCATTACACAACACTAATCTATACCAAGATGCTAGAAAATAAGATGGAATCTTAGAGAGAGAAAGTAGAGAGAGAAACAAGAAAGATTAGATAGAAAATGGGAAGTTACAAGTTATGGGAAAATGCAACCAACACCCTTCACCAAGTGTGGTGAAGGGATATTTATACCCAAGGCACTTGGGCTTTCTAAAATGGGTCGGGCTTGGCATAACTTGGGCTTTGAGCCCGAAACACGGACAATATTAGATTACAATCCAAGCCCGTTGAACCCGACTAGCTTATTACAATACAAGATATAGTTTGACTTTCTTAGACCGATAACATTCTTGTTTGACTTAATATAATTAAGGCTAGTAATCTCCCCCAATGTTGAGGTCTCTTTCTTCAAACTCCTCTGTATCACTGATGACATTGAAGATATGACGTTTAACGTTTATGCTTTGCCTTGTTATGGTCTTGTCTTGTTTGTAATGGCTTTGTTCATTCATGCTTTGTGATCTTGATTTTGAGCCTTTATCTTTTTGACTTTAAGTTCTTGAGATCGTTATCTTGCATCATCTCCTTGACTTGAATCATCTTGATTTGACTTCCTTGATCAACTTGTGCTCTTAACCAACATGCTCATACTTGTTACATTCTTGTTTGACATATGATTATAAGTCTAACAATCTCCCCAATTGATGATTCTTTATTTAACTTTGAGGCTCTTTGATGGTGGGGAAGATTAGAATCAACTATCTTGACGTTGAATGATTGACTTTGAAAGCTTGAGTATGAGCATGTGGTTTATGAATCTGACTTCGCTGGAATGAGGCTGCAACACCGTCGTCTTATCCTGAAATAAAACAGTTAGCAATAAAAGATGAATATGGCTTTGTCATTCATCTTGACTTCGGTTGCATTAACCTCCGGTTTCCCGTTTTATAGTATAAATACTATACCTGTGATCAGGTAGATTCAAAGAATCTCCTTGACAGGGTTTCCAGCTCAAAGTGTAGGATCTTCTAACACAGATGTATTAGATTCACCATGCTTGCTAGTTCTCATTACCGGAACGTCTCAAAGCAGACAACACGGTAAGAGTGAATCAGATAGTTACTATCTTTCTGATTAAGTCGTCAATTCATTTACTGGACCAAAATTGATATCCAGTTATCACAAGCTTGATTCATATAGAATCTTGCAAGTCACCTACCAAGAGCTTGTTTGATGTTGGCTCAAGCAGGATTTCCATCTTCACTGTGAATACTTAAGTATCACTCAGATGTTCTGGCAAGATCTCAAGGATAATGCGTAGGACTCTTTGTTACA
>BQNB010021234.1:3527-64487 GCA_026074375.1 Tanacetum coccineum | reverse complement strand
AATTAACATTTAGGGTTTCTATAGTTTTCAATTTACAAAGGTATTAAGCATACAAGTGTTCTTAGTAGTAATATCTAAGGTGATTTAAGGTATATTTAAAGCTTGGGTATTGAGTTTTCAATGGTTTCTATCAAGAAGAAATTAGGGTTTTCATAAGCAAACTAGGGTTTTCTTAGAAGTATTTAGGGATAAATACTTGTAGTTGATTTGGGCATCATCTTCATACATCTTTATTGAGGTCTAATATAATCCCTAATCTTTTTAATTATTCAATTTCATATTTTATATCATGTTATATTTGTTAATCACCACCTAGGGTTTGTTTTGTGGATTTATAAAACATAATGAGCTTGTTTATGATTCGTATATATATGTAACTATGGTGAAATGATGTTTAAAATACAAGAACATATACTTTATATAAGTGTTGGTAAATTTATAGATTTAGTTTATAAATTTAATTGTTGAAAGTTTATTATCAAAGTTTACATACAAATTATTATAAGGATAATGTACTTGGACAAGAGTTATGGAAACAATCTTGAGGACCTAAAATATGTAAGATGTATGGTATAAATTACTTTAGAGGACTTGTACAAATTTAAACCAAGAAATAATTTATAAAAACTAGTTTATAAATTATATACACATATGCGGACTGCTTTAATTAAACTGTTTAAATTTGAATGTTTATAAAATGTAAAATCTACTAATTTAAATAGTACTTATCATGAGGATTCCATGCATATAAAGAACTTGAAAACCGGAGCTATAACGAAAAAGTTATGAATTTTACAAATTTACGATAATTAAATATATAAAGTGTTTTTATAAAAGTAGTTTTATAAAAACTGACACTATTTTGAATCTGATAAAATTTTATAAATATTTTATTATGATGAATCATTTCAATAGGAATTTGTGCTTATAGAGAACTCTAAAAACGAAATTAAAACGAAAGAGTTATGAGTGAGTATTTTATTTAAATAGTTTATCTCGTCATGATTTCATACATATAAAGAACAAGCGAAACGTGGTTAAAATGAGCGAGTTACGAGTTTGTAAAGATTTCGGATAAATAGAAATTACAAAAAATAAATAATTTTTTTATAAACAATTTTCTAAATTTTTAATTTTTATAAAAAATATAACATTCTGATAGAAATATAAAAAGTGGTTTACGAGTGTTTTCGAGTCCGTTTGGACTATAAAAACGTTAAGAAAAATATTGTAGTAAATTTATATATAATTATATTACGTTTTTAAAACTTTATAAATATTATTTTAATAAAACATTTAGCTAATTATATAATATCATTATATAATAAATAAAAATATTAAATCATGTATTATTAACAAATAATCAATGGTGAGACAAAAATAATATTTTATTTTACGGATACATATACGTAGACATTTATTTAACAAATGCGATTTAAATATTGTTTTGATTTTTTTAAATTAAACAAAAACTATTAGGTGGTGGTGTAACTCTATAACTTATGATGCAATATTTATATTAAATACATTATACTCATACGGCCTATAATTAATTAGGTTGCATTCGGATTTCCCGAGACGATTTACATACTTGATTTATATAATCAATTCATTCACTTGAGGTGAGTTCATAGCCCCATTTTATACAATTACAATGATTTACAACTTTTGGGGTGAGAAACATTGATCTTGTCAATAGTATATGTAACACCCCCAAATTGGGTTGCAGCGGAACAAGGCGTGTTAATTCTCAGATCAATAACAAAATAGATATATTATAGAACGCGGACCATAAAGTCGTGTTGAATCGATAATTGGATTTAACAAGTAATTGTACATAAGCCGAAGCTTAACTTGTTCACTTGATCAAATACAAAGATTTTTAGCCCATAACAGATAACAAAATGAATGCGACAAAAATCTTTAATGCATGACATCAAATCAAAACCCACCAGATTGTATCCTTCGCACCTTGTGCTTATTGATCCCTGGAAAAACATTGCTTGTATAAAGTCAACAATAATGTTGGTGAATTCATAGGTTTGATAAATCATATATTGTAGGACCACAAGATTTCCCAAGTGTATGATAATGCAACAGATGCAGACATCATATAAATGTAATTACGTTGCTCTAAGCTCATGACACTGAAGCTTGACGTGTATGAATGCCAAATTAATGGCCTACGTTGCCCGTGGTGATGTTCTAACCCGCAACATCCTATATTCGACATGGTATACGTTCGTTTGTCCAGTGATAGCTAATCACCCGAACGGGCTTGTTGTCACTACCCTATTAGATCTATTAATAACATTAGCGCTCATAATCCCGGCAATTGACAGTTCATGATAATGGGCTCAGATATGGGTTATCGCTACTTAGGCAACACGTAATCATAATATGAAACTTAACCACTTGTGTCCAATTGTAAAGCATTGCATGTTTTTCACCCCAAAAACTTTATAAAACAAAAACATGTAAAACGTGGGGCTATGAACTCACCTTGAGTGAGTAATGCCAAGTATATCACAAATAACGCGCCACGCGAATTGATCAAATGCAACCTAATTAAATTAAGGTCGTATAAGTACTAATCACATTAAGTACTCCTACCATGCATAAGTCTATATAGCTAATCACCATCTAAATGTTTAAGTGAAAACATGTTTATAAAATTAAAATGTTTATAAACATACTTTTGGTAAAATCGTCATAACTTTCACGTTTCTAATCCGTTTCTTGCGTTTCTTATGCCCATCTTTTCGTATTAAGACGAGTTATCATAATTTGACATTTTCCGTATTTTGACCCTCTGGTGAACAGTAACTTTTACTGTTCACATCAGACGTAATTTTTATTTAAATCGTATTTGTTGTCGTAAAACCCGTAAATGTCGTATTTTATTCGTTATAGCTCCGTTTTTAACGATTCTTTCGAGCACGATCTCGTATTTGAAAGTTCTATAATTTTATGAGGTTTACAAAAATATAACTTTCTGTCATGAACAGTAACTTTTATAAAAATAGTTTTATAAAAGTATTAATTGTCGTAAACTTGCGAAATTCATAACTCGTTCGTTATTAATTGAAAAATTACGATTCTTATCATTTTGGAATCCTAAAAATATGTTAATTTGTAAAATAATATCAAACACTTGTGTTTATAATTTTTAAAAAAATGTTTTTTATAAAATTTATATTTACCGACTCCGTTTATTAAGTATAACTTGTTTTTTTACATGTAACTTTTTCAGTTTTAATCCGTTTGCACGTTTCCTTACCTTTTTGAAACGTCGTGAAATGTATATTATCTTATAAAAAATAAAATAAGTATGTCTATATACACGATTTTGGACAGAATTTGTGGAAATACTTCTTTTTTTCAATAAGTCCAAAATCAGCCTTGTTTCCTTATTTGACTTTATAACTTTTAACATGTCTTCTATTTCATATATTGTATGTATGATACATATAATAAAAGTCCATTTGTCCATCCAAGTCCTCATATGTCCAAATTTTATAAGACCATCAATATAGTTACAAACCATAACTTTAATATTTACCATAAATTACTAGTTTTTCATATGATTATTTTTATACAATAACCATTAGCATACAAGTCTTCCCATCATGTTATAACTTTATTTTAATGATCATATTTAACTCAAATATAAGTCCCATATTTTAACCTCAACAGTTCTTTGTATTTCTTTAACTTGAAACATATAATAAACCATTAAAAAGCCTAAATTAACTCATAATCATTTTTATACCAAAATAACTTGATACAATATTTTCTCATCATTTTTAGTGTGATATAAGTAATAACACCATATGTATGTAAGTATGCAAAATGACCATTACTAGTGAAAACTTCATTTTCATGAATAAAAACTTAAAAAGCTAAATAGAAATATCATATGCATAATAATGAAAGTTATAGCAACATAAAGAGTTTAAATGGACCTTAAGAAGAATGATGATGATGATGTACAAGTACTAAACCCTTGTTTAGCCACAAAAACCAAACTTGCACTTAATAAACCCTTAGCTTCCTTAACTAAACCCTAGCTTCCTTTTTCTTGATTATAACTTGGAAATGGTTAACCAATGCTTGCAAATGTCTTAGTACATCTTAGGATATGTGTATATAGAAGTGTAAGGGTTGTAGAAAATTTTGTATGGATTTGGTTGGGAGGTGTATGTATGCCGTAGCATATATGGAGGCCAAAGAGAGTGATTTGTGAATTTTATCTAAGTGTTAAGTGTATAAGAGTTACTTGCTAGTTGCTTGCATGATATATAAGTAATAAACTTGTATAATTGGTCAAGGAGACATAAGGGGTGTCCTAGGGATGGCCTTAGTCTTAGTCATGGGTCAAAGGATGGTAGGGATGGGGTATGTCCTCAAATAGTTGAGAACATCCCATGAAAACATGGAAATGTGTTCTCAACTTGTATCTTTTTGTTCTTTTCTCTATGAATCCGGTTTTAGATGTATAAGTATGATAATATTGAGTAAATTTTGGGTATTGGGTATAAACGTGGGTATTTGTTGAAGCGTAGAAAAGTTTTCGTGGTTCCGGGAGTGCCTAAACGCAATTTATCGCGAAACGTATACACTTTACGTATCCGATAAAAATAAAATGAACAAAGTTAATAATTATCCTTAAAATAATTATATAACCCTTGCTTGATGTAAACATTTAATTGTTTGATGCCCGTTTACATTGAACGCTAATTTTTGGCGTACGCGATTTAACCTAACGTTTACAATTTCAAGTAAATGCGTACAATACAAAAGGTACATTGCGGATTTGTTGACGTCGTCAATGACTTGAAAACACAGGGTGTTATAGACTTCCCCCGTTAAACGAGCCTTGTCCTCAAGGCTCACAATGCAACACTTGACGACGGTGTGGTCTTGGTGAAGAGTTGTGGATATTTCTTCTTGAATTGGTCTTCACGCTCCCACGTGTACTCAGGACCTCTCTTGGAGTTCCATCGAACTTTGACCAATGGGATCCGACTTCTCTTCAACCGTTTAACCTCTCGGTCCACTATTTCTACCGGTTCCTCAACAAAATGAAGTTTGTCGTCCAAATTAAGTCCATCCAACGGAACGGCTAATGGTTCGTCGGCATGACACTTTTTCAGATTAGATACATGAAATGTATTATGGACTCTGCTCAATTCTTCTGGAAGTTCAAGCTTGTAAGCAACTTCTCCAACCCTTTCTATCACCTTAAAAGGTCCAACATACCTAGGGTTCAACTTCCCCCGTTTGCCAAAACGTACAACCCCTTTCCAAGGCGAGACCTTAAGCATGACCTTGTCCCCGACTTGGAATTCCATTGGTTTACGCTTCAAGTCAGCATAACTCTTCTGTCGGTCACGAGCAGCTTGCATCCTTTGCTTGATCTGAATGATTTTCTCAGTGGTTTCTTGGATCAGTTCTGGACCGAGTATTTGAGCTTCTCCAACTTCAGTCCAACAAACAGGTGAGCGACATTTCCGACCATAAAGTGCTTCAAATGGTGCGGCCTTGATGCTAGCGTGATAGCTATTGTTGTATGAAAACTCGACTAATGGCAAATGGTTAACCCAACCCTTTCCAAAGTCGATTGCACAAGCACGCAACATATCCTTGAGAGTTTGAATGGTCCTCTCGCTTTGCCTGTCTGTTTGTGGATGGTACGCAGTACTCATATCCAAATTAGTACCCAAAGCGTTCTGAAGTGACCTCCAGAAATTGGATGCGAATCTCGGGTCGCGATCACAAATGATTGAGACAGGTATTCCATGTCTCGTGACCACCTCCTTCAGGTACATTCTTGCAAGTTTATCCAAAGGATCAGTCTCTCTCATCGGTGTGAAGATCGCAGACTTAGTGAGTCGGTCAACGATCACCCAAATTGTGTCATAGCCTTGAGACGTCTTAGGAAGCTTTGTAACAAAATCCATGGTGATGTTGTCCCACTTCCATTCAGGTATCTTAGGTTGTACCAACAATCCTGATGGCCTTTGATGTTCGGCCTTGACCTTAGCACAGGTCAAACACTTGCTAACATAAGTGGCTATGTCGGCTTTCATGTTGGGCCACCAATATAGCTTCTTCATGTCTTGGTACATTTTGTCGGAACCCGGATGAATAGAGTATTTTGATTTGTGGGACTCGTGCATGATCACAGTCCGCAAATCGCCATAACAAGGTAACCAGCTCCTGCCATTGAGGCACAGGGTTCCATCCGCACGTGGTTCCAACTTTTGTTCTCTAATTGCTTCTGGAAATTTAGCATTTTCAATCAACATTCCCCCAACGTCTTCACTCTTAATGTTCTCTGGTTTTCGCGCTTCAGTCTGAGCATTTAAGATCTGTTTGGGAAGATCCAAGCTAATAGTCATGACTAAGGCTCGAACTCTTAACGGTGGTTCTCGTTCTTTCCTGCTCAAAGCATCAGCAACGACATTTGCTTTCCCCGGGTGATAACGAATATCGCAATCGTAATCACTTAGCAACTCTAACCATCGGCGTTGCCTCATGTTCAACTCTTTTTGATCTAAAATGTGTTGCAAACTCTTGTGATCGGTGAACACCGTACACTTAGTTCCATATAAATAATGTCTCCAGATCTTGAGAGCGAACACCACTGCACCAAGTTCTAAATCATGAGTCGTATAGTTCTTCTCATGAATTTTTAACTGGCGTGATGCATAAGAAATCACCTTCTCTCTTTGCATCAACACAGCGCCTTACCCTTCTATGATGCGGAGCTAGTATGCGATGAAGTCTTCGCTTCTCTCAGGTAATGCAAGGTTGTGCACTGCACAACTTTTGCTTAAACTGTTGAAAAGCTGCTTCTTGTTTATTCCCATTCCAAACTTAACCTTCTTCTGGGTTGCTTGGTCATAGGTTTGGCGGATCTTATTCGAAATTTTTCAATGAACCTTCGATAGTATTCCAGCAAGACCTAGAATTTACGAATCTCCGTTGGGACTTTGGAGATGTCCAAACCCTCTTAATGGATCAATCGTGGCTGGTCCAAGTGATTTCCTTTTACTATCGATCACGTGGGACCTAGGAACTGTACCTTAGGAATCCAATAGTCACATTGGAAAAACTTAGGCATACAATCTCCTTCTTAAGCAATCCAGATCTTCTTAAGGGGTTTTCGTGTTCTTTCTATATTCTTAGATTATATCAGAAAATATGTCAATAAAGACAATTATCACGATTTTATCCAGATATGGTTTGCTTACCCGATTCTTAAGGTCCATGAATACGGCGGTGCGTTGTCAAACCTATAGGCTTAACTTGAAATTCGTAATAGCCTTATACGAGTTCTGAAGGCTGTCTTCGGGAATGTCTTCTTCTTCGAACCTCAATTGGTGATAACTGACCTTAAGTCTAATCTTGACGATTATAACACCTCGACCCTTGGAGCTGATCAAATAATCATCAATTCTTGAGAGCGGATTCGGTTCTTCACCGGTGTTTATTCAATTCCCACGGTAATCGAGGCACAATCGGAAATGATCTCGTCTTTCTTCTTGACAAACAAGACCGGAGCTCCCCAGGGCGAGGAACTAGGTCTTATAAAGCCTTTGTCTGATAGCTCTTTCAGTTGCTCAGATAACTCCTTCATTTCAGAAGGCGCCAATCGATAAGGTGCCCGTGCTACCGGTGCAGCACCAGGTACCAAATCAATTTGAAACTCCACTTGTCGAGTCGGAGGAAGACCCGGCAAGTCTTCAGGGAATACTTCAGGAAAGTCTTGAACTATGGGTACGTCCTCAAGTCGCTTCTTCTCCGACTTGTCTTCAATCTCTTTTGTAGTGACATGTGCCAGAAAGATAGGAAACCCTTTTTCCATGTACTTCTGCGTTTTAGTGCAAGAAATGATGTTTAATCGTGTCAACATTTTTCCCGGTACTTCAATCAGTGTGATGATTTTGTTTGATTTTTCCAGGGAATGCCGACAATCGCTCTACGGCACACATTAATGACGCTTGGTACTTCGCCAACCATTCCATTACCGATTATAGCATAGAACTAACCCAGTTATACAGGCAAACCTAAGTTTATGTTGAATTGGTGGTTTAGAAAGTTTAATGTGCAACCCTTAAGTATAGTGTTTAACCCAATTATCCTCCCGTCAGCTAGTTCGACATCATAATAATGATCTAGGGTAGATGGCGTGATGTCAATTTGGGAGCAAAATGTAGTAGACACAAAACTTCGATCGGCACCCGTATCAAACATGGATAATTAGCATATCGGTTGTTTGGAAGAAACGTACCGCAACGACGGTGTCTGGGATATGCCCCCGCATTTCCATACCACATCACTTCGCTGGAGCCGGTCATTTCCAGCTTGATTACCACGGTTGCCTTTGTTGTTCTTCATTCTTGGACAATCCTTTCTGAAGTGTCCTTGAGCTCCACACTTAAAACAAGGAGGTTTCTGACTCGATCCGATGCCCTTCTGGTTGTTATTGTTGGCATTTCCCGTACCCCTATAGTCATTGGCGATGTGATCATACTTATTGCATTTATAGCACTTTGGAGCACACGGACCATCATGGTGGTAATTGCATTTTGGGCATAGGGGTTAGATCCCCCATATGGTTCTTTTCACCCGATCCGCAGTGTATGCCCTGACGGTGTTTTGTCTCTTGTTTTGTTGTTGTTGTTTGGTTTTGGTGTTTCTGTGAAGTGTTTTCTAACTTACCTCTTGTTTTCAGCTTTATTCTCTCTGCAATGGTACTGGACTCTCTTGTCCATCAATAATAGTGGACATTTCGATAGCCTCCTGCATGGTCTTTGGCTTGTGAAGCACGTTGTTTCCCATGGTATCATGTCGGCAATTCACCGAACTATTATCCTTTCAATTTGTCTGCCTCCTTAGCGAAACATACTTAACATACAGTAGGGCTAGCTCTTGTAAATTGTAGGTTGTGCTTGACCCAATCAGTACCTATTCCTTCAAGTTCCACAATACTCAGCCTCAAGATTCTTCATTTCGTTTCGTAGATAATAATTGTCAGTCATCCTCTTCTTCAGGATCTACCAAGTCATTGGAAATATGCAACTTCATGAGTAAACAGTCATAACATGGGAATTCCACCTTGTTAGAGCTCCGTGCTAAAAAGGGGACCAAGTAGCAAATTTTGATCAGACTTCCTACCGAGCAGTTGCTTATTCGGAAGACTGTCTATTCTTTCAAACCATTGGGTTAACTCACCCCTCCACTCAGGGCCCTTAAAATACAGTGGTTGCAACTTCATGAAATCCTGGTAAAGTGCATTCTCTGGCAACGCGTTCAGATCCCTTGACACCCGTTCCCGAAGAATGGCTATCAGTGCCATTCCTAGTTGCGTCACGTGCGGCCAGAGCGGCACTGACACCTTGATTAATCATAGCTTGGAGTTGGGCATTTGTGACCGTAGTGGTTGTGGCTGGTGTTGTTGTGACCGGTGTTGTCCTTGTTGCTCTTTTTGGTGCCATTTTCTTTAATCACAAGAAAATACAATATCCGTTAGATTTCGATAATAATCTAACCCTGGACATGGACATATCCATGATAAATTATAAGTGAGATCACATCACTCAGTGAATTGTACAATTGAATTGTAATTAACAATGATAAAACCAAATCGACATTCATTCATCACAAATTCGATTATAAACATGACATAATATCTACCTATTTTTATATATCTGGAAATAATAACATATTTGGTGTTCGATATAAAAGGATCATAATGTTTGGGTTACATAGTAAGCATATAACCAAATGCCTTACTAGCGGGATTAAAACCCGTAATACTTAGTAGGATATATTATCAAAACAACTAGCCATCATTAAAGTCTTACTCTAGGAATGCTACCTGCTCCTATAGCAGATCGGATGTGTAACACCCCCAAATTGGGTCGCAGCGGAATAAGGGTCCGGGGCGTGTTACTTCTCAGATCAATAACACTAGATGTATATAGAACGACCAAAAAGTCGTTTAAAACTGATACATTGGATTTAACAAAGTAATTGTTACATAAGCCAAAGTTAACTTGTTCACTTAATCAAATAATACAAAGATTTTAGCCCATAACAGATAACAAAAATGAGAAATGCGACAAAATCTTTAATGCATGAACATCCAAATCAAAAACACAAATGTTCCATCGCACCTCGTGCTTTTGATCCCACTGGAAAACATTGCTTTTAAATGTCAACAATAAGTTGGTGAATTCATAGGTTTGATACAATGTCATTATTGTAGGACACATGATTTCAAGTGTTAGATAATGCAACACATGCATACATCATATAAATGTAATTACGTTGCTCTAAGCTCATGACACTGATGCTTGACGTGTATGGATGCCAAATTAATGGCCTACTTTGCCCGTGGTGATGTTCTAACCCGCAACATCCTATATTCGACATGGTATACGTTCGTTTCCCTTATGTGTTAACTAATCACTCGACGGGGTTGTCAACCTATAGATCTATTTTACATTCGCGCTCGCAATTAACAGTTCATGATAATGGGCTCAGATTGGGTTATCGCTACTTAGGCAACATGTAATCATAATGTGAAACTTAACCACTTGTGTCCAGTTGTAAAACATTGCATGTTTCTCACCCCAAAAACTTTGTAAAACAAAAGCATGTAAAACGTGGGGCTATGAACTCACCTTGAGTTCTGATAATCCAAATATCGCAGATAATGCGTCACGCAAATCGATCAAATGCAACCTAATTAAATTAAGGTCGTTAGTACCGGTTCTTTAATTGATAACAATTGTATGTAATCCTATAGTGGTTACCAATTCGTACTTACGTCGGGCTATCATGATTAAAGAGGTCATGACATGACGTACGAGGAGTTAGGACACTTTAAATCGTAAATCCAACAACTCGTCGATACGCCATCCGAAGAGGCCTCATTATGAAACTCCCTAGTAATATAGTACTTTGATAACCACATAATATTCTATATAGCTAAATCACCAACTAATGGTTTTGGTAAAATTGTGTTTAATAAGTTAAAACGTTTATAATTACCGTTTTAGTAAAATTGGCGTAACTTTCGCGTTTTAAGCCCGATTCTCGCGTTTCTTATGCCCATCTTTTCGTATTAAGACGGGTTATCGATATTTGACATTTTCATAAATTTTTCCCAGTATGAACAGTAACTTTTCTGTTCCTGACCAGACAGGGAGTTTTATAAAATTCGTATTTGTTGTCGTAAAACCCGTAAATGTCGTATTTTATTCGTTATAGCTCCGTTTTTAACGATTCTTTCGAGGACGTTCTCGTATTTGAAAGTTCTATATATTTATGAGGTTTACAAAAATATAACTTTCTGTCATGAATAGTAACTTTTATAAAAATAGTTTTATAAAAGTATTAATTGTCGTAAACTCGCGAAATTCATAACTTGTTCGTTATTAATTGAAAAATTACGATTCTTATCATTTTGGAATCCTAAAAATGTGTATTATTTATTAAAAATATTAATACTTGCTGTTTATAATTTTTATAAAAATGTTTTTATAAAAATTTACTTACGACTTCGTTTATTAACGTATAACTTGTTTTTAACGTAACTTTTTCGTTATTAATCCGTTTAACAAGTTTCTTACCTTTTCGGAATCGTCGTGAAATGTATTATCTTATAAAAATATAAAATAGGTATGTTAAATTTCGGATTTTGGGACAGCCAGAATGATTGAGTTTGTTAAGTCATTTTTTACCTTTTTTTTATACTTTACCACTTTTGTATTTTACCACGCAATCTCATATATCATATATATCTTTTAATTAATACATATATTAAGTGTTCCACAATGTCCATCCAAAGTCCTTCATGTGTCCATGTTACCCCATGTTAAAACAAATCCCATTTAAAACATACCTTTATTTTGTAACTTAATTTATAGTTTTGTAATTATCATTTTTATATCTAATAACCAAGTGGGTACAAGTGTATTTTCTTTCAAAGTGTAACTTTATTTTAGTGTTAATTAACATTTAATATGAGTCCATAATTATCCTTAACTTGTCTTATGTATTTCTTTAACTTAAAACATATTATGAAACTATAAAAACCCTAATTATCCCATAATCATTTTCATGTTAACCAAGAGTGTAAATCATTTGTGTAACCATTTTAACATGATGTCCTCAACATCATAAGGTATATAAAAGTGTACATTATGATAACAACAAATAAAAACTTCTTTTTACATGTTAATAATCCTAAATGTGTATTTAAGCTAACTAGAATAATCATATGCATGAAATGAAAAATTATGAGCACTTAATGGGTTTAAATAGACCTTATGATGTGAGATGCATGTGATAATAGTGCTAAACACTTAGTTTAGCACAAAATCCATAAATTAACAAAAAAAACCCTAGCTTTCCTTAACAAAACCCTAGCTTTTTTCTTTTACTTGCTTAATTACTTGTAAATGGTGCTTCATTAGATGAAAATAACATCTTTAGAATGTCTTATAATGGATGTGTATAAGTGTGTATGGGTTGAGTAAAATTTTGTATGGGTTTGTGTGGTTAGGGTTTTGATGTCATAGCATGTATAGAGCCAAAAGGGAGTATATGTTTGATTTTTATAAAGTGTTAAAGCATGTATGAGTTATCTTAGCTAGCAATGCATGTATATAAGAAGTAAATCTAGTCAAGGGAACATGTCATGGCCTTAGGGATGGCTCAATGGTCTTTTAGATGATGGTCATGGTATGGTTCCTTTGTTCAAAATAAACAAGTATGGTGTTGTATTAAAGAGGTATGGTGCTCATTTGACCAATGGAAGAGTTTTTCTTGTAAAACTTTGTATAAAAGGCAAGAATTTTGGCATATAAGAGATGAACATGATATATTTGAGTAAACGTTATGTATTGGGTATAAACGTGGGTATTTGTTAAAGCGTAAAAAAGTTTTTGTGGTTCCGGGAGTGCTAACGCAATTTATCGCGAAACGTATACACTTTACGTATCCGTTAATAATAATAATGAACAGTTAATAATTATTCTCAATAATAATTACTATAAAACCTTGTATGATGTATACATATTAATTTGTTTGTGTCCAGTTTACATGAACGCTAATTTTGGCGTACGCGATTAATTAACCGTTTACAATTTCAAGCAAACACGTACAAAATAAAAAGGTACATTGTGGATTTGTTGATGTCGTCAATGACTCTAAAACACAGGGTGTTATAACAACTGCAAAGGGGAAGGCCATATGTCCAAACAGTGCACTAAACCTAAGAGGAAACATGATGATTCTTGGTTTAAGGATAAAGTGTTGTTAGTACAAGCTCAAGCAAGTGGTCAAATTCTACATGAGGAGGAACTTGCATTTTTGGCAGATCCAGGAATTCCAGAAGGACAAGCCACACAGACTGTCATTACTCACAATGATGTTTATCAAGCTGATGATTTGGATGCATATAACTCTGATTGTGATGAACTCAACACTACCAATGGTTCTCTCAAGGCGATTTTATTTCATTATTGGTTCAGATGCGCTTTGATGGGGGAACACATCATGATAATATGAATAATAATATGCTTAATCAAGCTGTGCAGGCGATGCCGTCTTCTGAACAGTTAAATGTTATGACTCATTCAGAGACTAAAATAAACAGTGATAGCAATATCATTCCTTATTCTCAGTACGCTATTGAATCACAACAGGCAGCTGTTCAAAATTCTAACTCTTCTGCATAACAAGATGCATTGATATTATCTATGATTGAACAACTAAAAACCCAAGTAGTTAATTGTACCAAGATAAATCTGACAATAAATATGGTGTCAATGATACTTTAACTGCTGAGCTTGAAAGATATAAAGAACAAGTTAAAGTTTTGAAAGAAGGACAAAATGTTGATTTAAGGAGTAATGATACCGTTTCAGATTCAAGTGTACAGTCTGTAGAGATTGATCGTCTTAAACAAACTCTTTCTGAATATTTAAAAGAAACGGAATCTTTAATACAAACAGTTACTCTTCTCAAAAATGATTTTAAGAAAGAAGAATCTAGGAACATCGATAGAGAGATTACGTTAGAAAAGAAGATCAAACAACTAGATAATATTGTTTTTAAAAGAGATCAATCTGCACAAACTGTTCACATGTTGACAAAACCTCAGTTTTTCTATGATCATATCACTAAAAAAACTCTAGGTTTTCAAAATCCTTTTATTGATAGAAGCTCAGTAGTTGGAACTCAAAGCATTTTGATGGTATTGTCATAAGAGAAATATGAGTGCTATTGTGTTCCTGATCCGAAGAGACCCTAATGCTTGTGAGAGGTCATTCAAATGCTTTTAAAATAAAAAGATCATATGATGTTAGAAAAGAAAGTTAATACTACACCAGTCGATTATGCTGTCCTAAATCAACTTTCTTAAGATTTTAAAAAATGATTTGTTCCACAAACTGAATTATCTGCTGAATAAGCCTTTTGGTCTCAAAATTCTGTGAATTCTCAAAAACCCACTCTTTCTAGATAGACCACAAGTTGAGGTTCCAAATAGAACTTCCTAATGATCTGCATGGTCTATTCGAGTTGATGAAACTTTTTAATTCAATCTTGATGTTTTGACGTGGTTGTCAAAGAAAGAACCACACCAAACAATCACTAAGGGCTCATGGGGGGATTCATTCATACAAAAGCTTGTTTTAGGGATGAAATAATTCCAATTTGTAAGTTTGTAGGACTTATTAATACATTCAATCAAATATTGATTTGAGCTTTCTGAAGTCTAAAATGTCTTTCATCAAATGGAACAGGATGTGGAACAACATCGTTTAGAGTCAAAAACATTTGAAGTTAAAATGCATCAAGTTTTGAACGAAAATGAACGACTCTTAGAACAAGTCATTAACAAAGATATTGTGAACATAATTATGAATTCTTCTGTGGATAATGCTTCTGTGAATGTGCATGAATGTGAAAACTGTCAAAAACTTGAGACTGAGCTTATCAACAAAGAGGATTTCATTGAAAAAGAGATTTACGATTAACTATTTAAAAGCTTTACCACTCTTGAAAAACATTGCATCTCTTTAGAAGTTGATACTCAACTTAATCAGGAAATTTTTCAAAAGGACAATTCAGTTTCAAGTCAAAGTGCTCCAAGTTTTGATCAATTGTTTAAATTAAATGAATTGAAAGCTCAGTCATAAGAGAACACGGTCATAAAGAAGTTGAAAGAGAGAATTAAATCTCTTAGTGGAAAAATGAATCAGGATAAGATTAAAAAGGACTTAGAGGAGATTGAAACAATAAACATTGAATTGCATCATAAGGTGTCAAAGCTTATTGCTGAGAATGAGCATTTATTTTAAAACAGGACTTTATAAAGCAACTTTATGACTCGTTTAAACAGCACGCTATTCATCAAGAACAATGTTGATGATTTAATTAATCAAGTCAATCTAAAGTCTGTGGAAATCTCTGATTTAAATGCTTGTCTTCAGAAAAAAGTTTTGGAAATTACAGCTCTCAAGGATGACTTAAGGAAACTTAAAGGAAAAGCTCTGGTTGATAATGCTGTTACGAAACACACTATTGATCATGAGATGCTTAAGATTGATGTTGAACCAATAACCCCTAAATTGTTGAATAAAAAGATAGCTCACTCTGCCTATATTTTAGCACACTCAAGAAGAAGCTACAGTTCTTAGGGATCTAGTTGAACATGTTAAATCAAAATATCCACTAGATCATTCCTTAGAATTTGCCTATAGGTATGCTAAACTAATTCAGGAGTTGCTTTACAATAATCAGTAAAAACCTGCCCGTGTATCAATAGTATGATGGAATTTAGTGGTTGTGACAACAAAAGAACAAGGAATAAAGAGTTAGATTCAATGAGCCTATATTCCTAAGGTTACACACATAGGAAACACAATCATAAAAACAACCCCAACATCAAACCTAGTTTCTAACAAACCTATGTTGTCTTCTATAGGAGTAAAACCGTCTACTAGTGCTAGCGGATCACAGCCTTCAGGCAATACAAAGAAAGATAAGATTCAGCAAACACCAAGTATTACTCAAAAGAATAAATAATAGCCCATCCTAGGAAAATTAAATCTAGTTTGAAAAATAAAGATTGTGTTGTTGAACCAAAAGGAACTGCTCATGTGCAGCATTCCAAGTTTAATGCGAATTCTGAACTAAAATGTGTTAAGTGTAATGGTTTCATGCTTTATGATAATCATGATTTGTGTGTTCTTGATTTTATCAATAATGTAAATGCTTGTAATAAATCTAAATTTGTTAAGCAAAGTTTAAAGAGAAAAGTTTGGAAACCAACAGGAAAGGTGTTTACAAATATTGGATATATCTGGAGACCTACTGGTCGGACCTTCAATATAGTAGGAAATGCGTGCCCTTTAACTAGGATTACCATAACTACTAAAGTGCCCCTTAGGAAACCAACTGCTCTAGATAATGAAACATCTAAACCTGTCGTAACATTGGTTTACTTAAAGAAACCTAGGAAATCTAAAACTAATGTTCATGTTAGCAAATCTAAGGTTCTTAAATCTGTATCTGCTAACAAAAAGGAACCTAGTAAATCTTAGGGATCCAAAGTTTTTGATGTTCCATCTTCCTCTGTTGATGTATGCAGGTCGTCCAAATTGTTCTCTGGTATTTGGACTCCGGCTGCTCCAAGCATATGACCGGAGATCGCTCTCAGCTCACCAATTTTGTCAATAAGTTTTTGGGTACAGTTAAATTTGGAAATGATCACGTGGCAAAGATATTGGGTTATGGTGATTATCAGATTGGGAATGTTACGATATCAAGGGTTTACTACGTGGAAGGACTTGGACATAACTTATTCTCTGTTGGGCAATTTTGTGATTCGAACCTTAAAGTTGCTTTTTGTCAACACATCTGCTTCATTCGTAATTTGCAAGGTGTTGATCTATTGACTGGATCTTGAGGCAACAATCTGTATACTCTGTCTCTTGGAGATATGATGGCATCCTCTCTTATATGTCTCTTGTCAAAGGCCTTAAAGACTAAGTCCTGGCTATGGAACCGACGTCTGTCTCATCTGAACTTTGGTACAATCAACGATTTAGCTAGACACGGTCTTGTTCAAGGTATCCCTAAGCTTAAATTTGAAAAGGACCATCTGTGTTCTGCTTGTGCAATGGGCAAAAGCAAGAAGAAACCCCACAAACCTAAATCTGAAGACACCAACCAAGAGAAACTTTATCTTTTGCACATGGATCTTTGTGGACCAATGCGTGTCACAAGTGTTAATGGAAAGAAGTACATCCTCGTCATTGTCGATGATTACTCTCGATTAACATAGGTTAAGTTCTTAAGGTCAAAAGATGAAGCTCCAGATTTCATAATCAAGTTTCTCAAGATGATCCAAGTGCGGCTTAAAGTGACTGTCCGAAGAATCAGAACAAATAATGGAACTAAATTTGTTAATCAAACTTTACGTGAATATTATGAGAAGATTGACATCTCTCATGAAAAACCTGTTGCTTGCTCTCCATAGCAAAATGGTGTCATTGAAAGACGTAATCGTACGCTAATTGAAGCTGCCCGCACAATGTTGATTTACGCAAAAGCTCTGTTATTCCTATGGGCAGAAGCAGTTGCTACAGCATGTTACACCCAAAATCGTTCCATCATACGTCTTCGACATGGCAAAACACCATATGAGCTTTTACATGACAAACCTCCCGACTTATCATTTTTCCATGTATTTGGTGCACTTTGCTATCCGACAAATGATAGTGAGAACTTAGGTAAGTTACAACCAAAAGCTGATATTGGTATTTTCATTGGTTATGCACCCACAAAGAAAGCATTTCGAATTTACAACCGACGTACCAGACGAATCATTGAAACAATTCATGTAGACTTTGATGAGCTGACTGCGATGGCTTCTGAACACAGCAGTTCAGGACCCGCACTTCATGAAATGACTCCTGCAACAATCAGTTCAGGACTCGTGCCAAACCCTCCTCCTTCAACACCGTTTGTACCACCTTCAAGAACTGATTGGGATATATTGTTTCAACCGATGTTTGATGAATTACTCACTCCTCCACCAAGTGTTGATTACCCAACCTCTAAAGTCGTTGCTCTAATTCATGAAGTAGTTTGGTATGTGTTTAATTACACATACCTTTTACCTTTAAAAACAAGCTAAAATAACCAAAAACGGACTTAAAATGCCAAAAATATGCTTGTTTTGCTAATTGTGTTGTGCAGGAACGGATATCTAAGAAAAGGACGAAAAACGAAGCCAAAACGACAAAACCAGACACGGAATGGAAAAGCAAAGTCAACCAAAGTCAAAGAAATGGTCAGCAGCAAAAAGTCAACAGTCAAAGTCAAAGCCGACAATGAAGAATACTTAATAGGTCAAACCCGTACCCATCTGATGGGCCAGGAAAGCCCATTAGTATATCACTTGAAGACCAAATGGGCCCAAGACTTATATAAAAATATAAAATATAAATTAATAATAAAGAAAATAAAAAAATCAAATAAAAAAAATAAAAAATAAGTAAAAAAATAATAATTAAATAAAAATTAGATAAATAAAAAAATAACAAAAATAAATATAAGACAAAAGCCCATTTGCATCATTCATGAAGACTGTGAAGCCCATGTCAGAAATTGGCCCAAATCCAAGCCAATTTACCCTTTTTTTTATAAGCCCTAAATGAAGTCCGAGGACCAAAACTGCCAAATCACCAAAGATATACCACATGGGTCAAATCTGCCAATCCATTAAACTTGTATCACCAAAGTACCACTGTTGTAAATGATATATAACACTTGAGGGACTGTTGTTGCAAATTTCCAAACTTATAAAACACACAAGGACGAAACTTGAAATAACCTTATAATCCTTGAGGGGCCATTTGTGACAAACCCACAAACCCACACCCTGCGTTTTAAAATATTGTACATCTCTCCCAACCCTTTCCTGCCAAAGCTCCCAACCCCACATCCTGTCACAATCAAGCCTCGTTGACAATCTCACATACCTCCAAACCCTTCACAATCAAAACCCCCACCTCCCACATGGTCAATGTCCACGGTGGCAATCCAAAAACCCTCAATTCGATCAATGGTTGAGATTTCTTTGATTGGGCAACACTCAAAACCAAGGGCTAGGATTGGTTTATGTTTATACACTCTAAACAAACACACAAGGCTCATATTACTCAGCAAACTAGCACACATTCAGAAGAAGACACATGCAAAGAGGAGAGACCCTAGCTAGTTTTTCTATAAAAGCCTTTGTAAGCCCTTGAGGCAAAGAGTTAGTTTTTTAGAGAATAGTTTTTAGTTCTAGTTCAGTTTAAGTTTTTATTTTAAGTAATTTCATTTTATTGTACTTGCAATTTTTTAAGATTCAATGAAAGTTCAAATTTATGTTTTACTGTGTGATTCAAGTTTTCCATTTTAACTTATGTTTTAAGCTCATCTAAGATTTCATACAAGCATTTTACTAACCTGTTTTAAACTTTATACAAGATAGACTAAAAGAGAAAAAAAAGAGTGCTTATTGGATGAATGGGCTGATATGGAAGGCTCATTGGGTATTTAGTTTAGCTTATTCATAAGCTAAGAGTAGGATTAGAGCTTATTTAGGTTTCATATACTCCTGTTTTGAGCAAGGAGTCAAGGTACATTTCTCTTTAATTTTTTTAGTACTACTGTAGCAGTGCTTATTAGCTTATTAAAGTGCTTATTTGCCTTGACCTTTTACTTTTTATTGCTTATTAGTTAATGTTTGATAAGTTTCTTCAAAAATTTGAGCTTAATTCAGACCTTAATAGCCTTAAAATCTGTTTTAAAAGTCTAAAGGGGTGTTTGGTACAAGCTGAAAATGGGTCAAAATGGTATGGTCATGGGTTGGTGTCACTTTGCCAACTTTGGCTTAAGTCATTAAGCTCTTTTGAGTCTGTTTCCTAAACTGTTTAAGTTTAAAAAGTGTTTTTCAAGTTTTCAATTTATTTTCTTAAATCTGTTAAGTTTTAAAAAGTTTTCATGAGCTTATATGATTAAGCTCTTGTTAATCTGAGTTAAGGCTTGGAAATATGTCATTTAAGTGGTTAAAAACTAGTGGTTAGGTCTGTTTAAGTTGTCTTGCATTTCCTTTAAATCTGTCAACATGGTTTGTGTGATTTTCAAAAAGTCAAAAATGCCCATTCTCAAGTGCAATTATCAGATGGCTTAATCTGTTTTTAGACCTTAAATTTTTGTGCATAAGCTCAGTTTAAGCTACTTTAAATCTGTTTCTCATTACTTTTTTGTTTTGAGCTTATTAAAGTGCTTATTTCTAAGCTCACTTTTTATCAAAAATCTTTTGTAAAACTGCCCTGGTGCTGAACCTTGAATTTCAAAACAGTTTTTCTAGCTTATTTGTTAACTTTGGCCTGAGCTTTTGGCTTTTATAAAAAGCCAATAAGCTCATTTATAAGCTCCATTAGTTTCAAACCTTAGGAGGACCTCTAGGTAGTTTAAAATTAAGCTTAAATTAGGGTCTTGACTGTTTTATTTAGTGTAGTGTAGTAATTAGCTTAATTTCTTTTCCAGCTTATTAGGTGCTTATTAGTTGTTGATTTTAGTCCTTACTTGCTTATTAGATTTGCTTGTTGCCTGTGTTTGCTTAGTTGCCATTTGTTTTTGCTTACTTGTGCTAAAAACCAAATCAAAAAGCCATATTAAGCCTTTAAGCTCATAAGCCCTCTGTCCAAACTTTGAGCCCTTTTTCCAGCTTATTTATAAGCATTCATAAAAAGTTGTAGTTATTTAAAATGACCACCTTCATATGCTTAACAAGTTTGTATAAAAAGTTTTTCTAAAAAAAAGGGATAAGAGGAAACCCGGGTGAGCAAGACTCGAACCCGGGTCTCAACCCTCTTTACTACAAACACTCCTACCGCTGTGCCCTTGGGACTTCTTCGTTAGAAGCCCAAGTGGTTATTAATTTAACCACGTTTTTCCCATTAAGCCTTTCAGCCCTTGTGGGCTTATTCCTGGCTTATTTATAAGCCGTGGGTTCAAGTTGGCATTTTCTAGGTATAGTCTAGTTAATCTATTTTTTTTGTATTTTTCTTAATTTTTACTGTTCATTTACTAATTTTTATGTACAAGGTCTCCTAAGCTTAAATTTGACGTTGAAAGACGTAACCGTATGCTAATTGAAGCTGCCCGCACAATGTTGATTTATGCAAAAGCTCTGTTATTCTTATGGGCGGAAGTAGTTGCTACCGCATGTTACACCCAAAATTGTTCCATCGTACGTCTTCGTCACGGCAAAACACCATATGAGCTTTTACATGATAAACCTCCCGACTTATCATTTTTCCATGTATTTGGTGCACTCTGCTATCCGACAAATGATAGTGAGAACTTGGGTAAGTTACAATCGAAGGATGATATTGGTATTTTCATTGGTTATGCACCCACAAAGAAAGCATTTCGAATTTACAACCGACGTACTAGACGAATCATTAAGACAATTCATGTAGATTTTGATGAGCTGACTGCAATGGCTTCTGAACACAGCAGTTCAGGACCCGCACTTCATGAAATGACTCCTGTAACAATCAGTTCAGGAGTCGTGCCAAACCCTCCTCCTTCAACACCGTTTGTACCATCGTCTAGAATAGATTGGGATATTTTGTTTCAACCGATGTTTGATGAATTACTCACTCCTTCACCCAGTGTTGTTTACCCATCCCCTGAAGTCGATGCTCCAATTCATGAAGTAGAAGCTCTAGTTCCTGATGTATCAACCGGTTCACCTTCTTCAACAAATGTTGACCAAGATGCACCCTTCCCAAGTAACTCTCAAACAACACCAGAAACTCAACCTCTCATCGTTCCTAACGATGTTGAAGAAGACAATCATGATATTGAAGTTGCACATATGGGTAATGATCCGTACTTTGGTATCCCAATTCCAGAAGTTTCTTCTGGTCAATCTTCATCGTCGGATATTATTCATACAATTGTGCATCCCGATCACCAAATTTCTGAACACAATAGCAATTGGACTACGGATCATCCACTTGAAAATATAATCGGTAAACTCGATAGACCAGTTTCCACAAGGCTGTAATTACATGAGCAAGCTCTTTTCTGTTACTACGATGCGTTCCTTACTGTTGTTGAACCCAAGACGTATAAAGATACTTTGACTCAATCCTGCTGGATCGAAGCAATGCAAGAAGAGCTCAATGAGTTTGAACGCCTCGGAGTATGGGAGCTCGTACCCCGACCAGATAAATTTATGGTTATTACTTTGAAATAGGGGTGGCAATTTCTGACCCGACACGAAACCCGACCTGAAACCGACACGAAAATTAACAGGTTTGGGTTGAGTCTACAAGAGGAGGGAATTGATTTTGAAGAGTCTTTTGCTCCGGTTGCAAGATTAGAGGCTATAAGGATTTTTCTCGCGTTTGCCGCTCACATGAACATGGTCGTCTACCAAATGGATGTGAAGACTGTGTTTCTGAATGGTAATCTGCGAGAAGAGGTTTATGTTAGCCAGCCGGACGGGTTTGTGGATCCAGATAACCCCAATCACGTGTACAAGCTAAAGAAAGCTCTTTATGGGTTGAAACAAGCTCCACGCGCGTGGTATGATATGTTGTCTTCGTTCCTGATATCCCAAGACTTCTCCAAAGGCTCAGTGGATCCTACTCTGTTCATCCGTAGGGAAGGCAAGGAATTACTTCTGGTACAAGTATATGTCGATGATATTATCTTTGCTGCATCTACACCTGAACTTTGTGACCTATTTGCTAAAATCATGTGTTCAAAATTTAAGATGTCAATGATGGGAAAAATCTCATTTTTCTTAGGACTACAGATTTTTCAAAATCCCAGAGGCATCTTTATTAACCAGTCAAAATATGCCCTTGAATCTTTAAAGAAATACGGTTTTGATTCTTGTGACCCAGTGGATACTCCCATGGTGGAGAAATCCAAACTGGATGAGGATAAAGAAGGGAAGGCTGTTGATCCGTCACACTATCGTGGCATGATTGGCACCCTCCTTTATCTTACAGCCAGTAGACCTGACCTACAATTTGCTATATGCATGTGTGCCCGGTATCAGGCTCGGCCTACCGAAAAGCACTTACTTGCGGTCAAAAGGGTCTTTCGGTATCTAAAAGGAACCGTAAATCGGGGACTATGGTATCCGAAGGATTCTTCAATTGCACTTACAGCATTTGCAGATGCGGATCATGCTGGTTGTCAAGATACACGCCGTAGCACATCTGGTAGTATGCAGTTTCTGGGAGATAGACTTGTTAGCTGGTCATCAAAAAGGCAGAAAAGCGCTGCGATATCCAGTACGGAGGCTGAATATATTGCTTTGTCTAGTTGTTGTGCTCAAGTCCTTTGAATGAGATCATAGCTTACCGACTATGGCTTTGGATTCAATAAAATTCCAATGTACTGTGATAACAAAAGCGTTATTGCCTTATATGCAGGCACATCAAACAAAATTTTTCTCAAGAGATGCTTGCCATACTTGCCTCCTCCATTCATCTCAGTGATGTTCGGGTTTAGAGCCTACTTTGAACACCACCACGAATTTAGTAAATTTTATGGGCACTTATTTCAAGTTGGCTTATTGGTCATATCCGAAGTAGGGACCCTTTTTGCTAAAGGTGTTGGATCGAACTTGGTTGGGAAGATCGGCGTATTGAAGCTTTTCGTGTTCCTAATCTGGCCTGAAGTTTGTATATTTATCAATTTACCTAATTTTTATGTATATATGCGTTTATGTTTTTATCTTATGCGGGGCCCCGGGTTTGATTTCTTATACGATACTCAAAGCTTCTGGGTTGTCACAACTCTGATTTGGTTTGCTGTTAAACTGGTTTGGGAGTTTGAAGGATTTAAGCTACACCCTAAGATCCTCTAGTTTCAGTTTGTTATTTTGACCTAAAACTTACTTGATATAATGCCTTTATGTCTTTGTTTTGTGGCTAAAACAAGGTTGATTTTGTTATTGTTTATTTTACCGCTTAGATCATAACTCCAGTCAACTTAAACTTTTGGTTTAGCTTAATACATGTGTGTGTGTGACTAAGCATCTATGTATAATAAGTTATTTAGTGCCTAGTAAAGACTCAAAAATGTTGGTGAATTGTTAAACTAGAAGTTTGTGGTTCTTTACTTGGCACTAAATAACTTATTAGATACAGATACTTAGTCACACATACATGTATTAAGCTAAATGGAGTTATGATCTAAGCTGTAAAATAAACAATAACAAAATCAACCTTGTTTTAGCCACAAAAGAAACACATAATGTCAAATTTCAAGAAGTAGTTTAGTCAAAATAAAAAACTGAAACTAGAGGATCTCAACGTGTAGCTTAAACCCTTCAAACTCCCAAATCAATTTCACAGCAAACCAAATCAGAGTTGTGACAAATCGGAAGCTTTTGGGTAGGGGAGAACAACTCAAACCCGGGGGGCCCCGTATAGGATTAGAAGACGTTACTTGAAACCAGATAGATATGTACGATATAAGAATAGAATATGGTTCAAGTTGTCTCGAGAGAGAAAAAAGTTCTACGCAGAGACCCTCGAGAGATGGCCTAGCTCGAAATAGTGAGAAAACAGAGTAGAAGAAGAGAGACGCGTGATCTAAATAAATGTGTAGTGGTGCATATGATGGGGTGAAACGCGCCGTAAGACCTGATGTTGTGGAGATCTCTACTCGGAGCTAGTGGATGCGTCTTTATCGTTTTGCGAAGAAAAGACGTATATTGCCAACGTCCCTACTTCGTATATGACCAATAAGCCAACTTGAAATAAGTGCTCATAAAATTCACTAAATTCCTGGTGGTGTTCAAAGTAGGCTCTAAACATAGACATCACTAAGATGAATAGAGGAAAGTATGGCAAGCATCTCCTGAGAATTTTTGTTTGTTGTGTCTGCATACTTGATGGGCTGCAATTAAAAACATACAAGAATAAGACATATAACTTAAAGATACAAAAAGGAGTTTGAATAAACCGTCATCATGTTCAAAATGTAATTCCTGATATGTAAGATGTAAAAATGGAGTATGACTTGTGGATTAATGCAACCGAAGTGGAAACCCCTAATTTATGCAATTATAACCAAGCTTTAAAAATGTTTATAAACCCAAAACTTGTTATCTTATTCTTTGTTGTTGTTGTTGTGTCATGGACCAAATGGGAGAGAAAGAGTGAGTGTTATCTTTGTTTAAATGTGAGGAATAAGGATGAAATGGAGTTTTATTTCTAGGATAAAAGGTGTAAGTGACTAGATAGTTTTCTTGGTTAGGGTCAAATTTATATTTGAGGTATCCAAGAGGACCAAAAAGGAGGGTGGGATGCATAAATTTTGTGGGTTTTGAGATGTTTAGTAGGGGGAATATCAAGGTTTGACTTATGGAGAAGATATGGTAATTTGAAGTATTATCCAAGGGTTTCATGGTAGGCATATAAGACATGAAGTGATGTGTTAGAGAATTCATGAGGGGGGGGGGGTGCAATTTTTGAGTGAGGATTAGAGTGGTGAAGCTTAATGTATGCATACATGCAAGAAATTATGAAAAGTGAGCGATTTACGTAAACTGGTAAAATAAAATGTGTAGACTTATAAAACTTGTATATTTAAGTCATATGCTATGCGGTTGATGTAGACCAAACTTATTCTAAAGCCAGTGCATGGACATAGACATTTCTTGCAATATACAGGATAACCTTCTGGTTTCAGGTTAAAATGGACACGTATACGTTCAAAATAAAATATGATGAGTTAATAATAAAATATTAACCTGTCAGTTGTCACAAATACCTTTTTCATGCAGCTTAAGCATAGCTTGTAGCTCGGCTATCGTCTTTCTAATGCTATGCATATTATAGTTCTGAACGAACAAATCATGGTCCTTGTTGAGATAGATCAAAATAAGACACCAAATTCATTAGGCATAGGGAAGCCAAGGCTTACCAAAGTGTCTATGTAGGTATTCATCTTTAAGATATAGGAGCTTACCGACTGACCATCCTGCTATTTACAAGCATGAATGGCTTTGACTAGAACAGTTCATGTTTAGCCTTACTCTTCAAACATTGTTTTTAGTTCTTCCAAAATGTCATATGCATTGAATTTTTCCAAAGTCATCCGTAGTTCTGAGACATACTCAAAAGCATAAGACATGTGACCTTTTATTCAACATTGACCGACTCATAGTACTTGTCAATAGTTTCTTCGTCAGCAGTTTCAAGATTAGGAGCTGGTGCCATAGGCTATTCCACAAATCTTAGCTTTTTCTCATACCAAGAACAATCCTTTGGTTTCCATGTCAGTTTGTGAAATTAGAACAGTAAGTTTCTCACTATGGAGAATTCACCTGAGAGTCGAATTGTTTATGTTTTGGACAACATCCATCTACAAAATAATCAAAAGTTTAGAAAATAATAGTATTTTCGATAAATAGTCTCTTAAAAATTTACTACCCGTGCTTGTATAAAATAAATAATTAATTTAATAAGAGTCTAAGATCCAACTTGAAATTTCATCATCACATTAATTGATCTACTAGCAATGATGAACTTAAAAGGTTATCATGGTTGATAATTTCCTGCATGTGCAACTCTTAGTTTGTGTGGGGCCCAAGGCATTATAATCCAGGATTATATGTCAAGATCAACCCAATATTATCCGAAATAACATTGTCAAGTTGGCATGTTTTGCCCCATCCTATGCCTCGGGTTAAGGTCTCACCAGCTTAACTCGATTTAAGTCATCCAATTAAGAACTTGTGTTAAATAGCATTGGGTCTCACGCTTAGTGTATAAAACACTTCTTGGGATTTGTAATTCACCTGCATCTCAAGAATTGTAAAATAAAATATGCAAGTTTTCTTAACACATTGGATAGCAAATTACTTAATTAGAAAAGGGTATAAATTTTTTGATAAAAAACAAGTGTACCAAAAAATTGTGTATAAAGAAGCATGCATACATTTTTATAAAACTATCCATTTTAAAACTTTTGCATATTCGTTTTAAATTTCTATGTATAAAAACAACCCTTATATTTTATAATTCACATGTGATCTATAAAATTAGGGTTGATACATTTACAATATTTTCAAGATAAGGTTAAATCCCCATTGGAAACCACTAAACCACTAAACGACGTACTATTAATATTGTTAAAAAGTTGACGTAAAAATGTTTATTCTTGCGTTGTTCCATCGCGGGTTCCCTTTTGGAAACCACTAAACCACTACGTTATAGAACGTTGCAAGAAATAACAAGTTTACATATTTATCGCAACACGATCTTGCAAAGTGTACATATCAATATACATACAATACGTTGCAAGATACATACAAAGTGTACATATCAATATACATACAATACGCATGATGATCAAGTGCTTTTAGTTCATATTAATTTTCGAAAATCATTTTTGCACATATTTAAATAAAAGACCACATTTATATAAAACAAAACCAAATCGAACAATTAATCATTGGTATGTGTTTAATTACACATACCTTTTACATTTAAAAACGAGCTAAAATAACCAAAAATGGACTTAAAATACCAAATTTATGCTTGTTTTGCTAATTGAGTTGTGCAGGAACGGATATCTAAGAAAAGGACGAAAAACGAAGCCAAAACGACAATACCGGACACGGAATGGAAAAGTATGGTAAAGAAAAAGTCAAGACAAAGCCCAAGTCTAAAAAAGTCAACCAAAGTCAACCTTGACAAATCCGAAGTCAAACCCGAAGCCATAAGTGAAGAAAAATAAGTTTAGGGGCCAAAATTGCCAAGTCCCTAACTTATTTAATGAAGAAAATGAAGAAAATACATGTGAGGGACCCAAACTGCCATTTCACCAAAGATATACTTCAAGGGTCAATTCTGCCAATAGTTAAAACTTGTACTCCACAAGGACTAACTTTGCAAACGACTTTATAACCATGAGGGACTATTTTTGCCATTTCCTAAATCTTACATTAACCACATGGACTAAAATTGTAATAACACCAATATCTTTGAAGGACCATTTATGACAAACCCACAAACCCACACCCTGTTTTAAATTACTGTACATCTCCCTTCCCCAATTCCCGCCAACATCACAACCCCACCTCTGTCACTTCCCACCCTCATTCGAATACTGTTTCAAAACATCCAAAACCACTCACTCAATCAACAAAACCACACACCCACATGGTCTTTGTACATGCTGTGCAATCCTCACAAAACTCTCATGGCTCAAGAAATCATACGGCTAAGATTGTTTACCTTTGGCAACAAGAAAAATTAAGGGCTAGGATTGGTTTGTGTTTCTACACACACAAAAAACACACATGGGCATTTGACTCTACAAAGAAGCACAAAGAGAAGAGGCCAAAAAAAACCCTAGCTCGTTTTCTATAAAAGCTTTTGTAAGCCCTTGAGGCAAATAGTGAGTTTTCTAGAGAGTAGTTTTTAGTTTAATTTAAAATTTGAAGTTTAACTTTTTTGTACTTGCATTTTTTAAGATTAATGAAAATTCAGTTTTATGTTTTAATTTTTGTTCCAAGTTCTTAAGTTATCTTAAGTCTTTTAAAGCTCATACAAGCCACTTTATAATCTGTTTAAACTACTATACAAGAATTAAGAAAAGAAAACCAGAAACAAAAAAAGAGAGACTGCTGAATTCAAGCTTATGGATGAATAAGCAGAAAGGGATGGCTTATTGGTTTTAGAGTCTCATGGGAGACACTTAGGGTTTAGTTATTAAGCTTTGAAAAGCTTAAACTCATTGCCAAAAGCTTGGACAGGTTGTAAGTTCCCTATTCATTTTTTTAATTTTCTTATTGTACTGTTGCAGTGTTCTTTAGCTTATTAAAGTGCTTATTTGCCTCGACCTTTTACTTTTTACTGCTTATTAGTTAATGTTTGATAAGTTTCTTCAAAAATTTGAGCTTAATTCAGACCTTAATAGCCTTAAAAAGCTGTTTTAGAATATAAATGGGTGTTTGGGTTAAGCCCAAAATGGGTCAAAATTTTGTTCTCATGGGTTGTGGTCATGTAGCCAACATTGGCTAACTTTATTGAGCCAATTAGAGTCTGTTTTCCAAAGTTTTTAAGTCCAAAAAGTGTTTTTCAAAGTTTTCTTATTGTTCTCTTAAATCTGTTGAAATTTGAATTGGGTTAAATGAGCTTATTTGTTAAGCTCTTAATATTCTGAGTTTAGGCTTAAAAAGTATGTCATTAGTTAGTTAAAACAAGTAAGTAAAACCATTTGTGGTCACTTGCACTTTTCAAAACTGTCAACATGGCTTTGTGTTTTTCAAAAGTTAAAAAAGCTAATTTTCAAGTTTAAATCTCAGCAGCTAAAATATGTTTTTAGTTTCCAAATTTTTGTTCACAAGTCCTTTTGTAGCTTATGTCCATCTGTTTTAGCTTATTTTTGAGTTTTGAGCTTATTTTAAAGCTTATTTTAAACTAACTTTTTGTCCATTTTTTAAAACTGTTAAGACTGCCTGGTGCAAAAGCTTATTTTCAAGCCTACTTTTCTAGCTTATTTGAATCTTAAGCCCTTAGTTCTTTTTAGCTTTTTAGATTGCCCTTAGGTCCAGCTATAAGCCCCAACAAGCTCAATCCTTAGGACCCCCTCTAGGTGCTTATTTTTAAGCCCTAAGTGAGCCCCATTGACTGTTTGGCCTGCTAATATAGGCTTATAGCTTATCTTGGAGTTCTGGCTTATTTGGTCTAGTTCCTTAGCTTTTTCTTGCTCCTAGTAGCTTAATAGGTTAGCTTAGATATTTTCCTTAGCTTATTTGGCCTTAGCTTATTTTCCCTTTTAAGAGCTTATCAGTTTAGAAGCCTTTAAGCCTTAGTCAATAGTCTAGTCTGCCCCCTTGAGTGCTTATTTTTCTTGCTTATTTGCTCACTTCTTTGTGCTTATTTTTACTTACAATTGCTTATTAGACATTGGATTTTCATATTTTTGCTTCTTTTCAACTTTCCATAGCTTAAAATGTCCATATAGCCTTTACAGCTTAAGCTATTTTTGCCTTAGCTCAAAGTAGCTAAACTGCCATCTTATTGCCCCTTTTCCAGCTTATTTATAAGCATTCACGAAAAGTTGTAGTTATATAAAATGACCACCTTCATGTGCTTAACAAAAGTTGTATAAAAAAGTTTTCTAAAAAAATGGGTGTAAGAGGAAACCCGGTGTGAGCAAGACTCTGAGCCGGGTTCAACCCTCATCAACCCTCTTTTCTACAAACACTCCTACCGCTGTGCCCTTGGGACTTCTTCGTTAGAAGCCCAAGTGGTTATTAATATAACCACGTTTTTCCAAATAAGCCTTTCAGCCCTTGTGGGCTTATTCCTGGCTTATTTATAAGCCGTGGGTTCAAGTTGGCATTTTTCCTAGGATAGTTGTAGCTTAATCTATTTTTCTGTATTTTTTCGTAATTTTTACTGTTCATTTACTAATTTTTATAATTTATTTTCTTTTAAACTGTTTCTAATTCATAAAAAATAAATAAAAAGTCAAAAAAATATTTTTCTTTTTTAGAAAATTTTATTTAGTCATATTTTATTTAGGAAAAATATAAAATCGTTCGTAGGGTCGTTTTTGCAAAATCGTACTTTTTAAAGAACGGGATTTACCCCCGTTTTTGTTTTTTCATTTTAGAGCTCGTTCTAACTCGTTTTCGATCTAGGTCTTTTCATTCTTCATTATTAGGCCCATAAGAGTAGTTAGAAAGTTAAAAAAAATTTGTAGGGTTAATTTTTAAGATTTTAGGTTTTTGACCCCTTGTTCGGGATTCCTACTCTCGTTTTTCAGTTTAATTTCATAATTTTTAGGTTTTTCTCAATCGTTTTTGCTTGTTATTGATTAATTTAGCTTTCTACACTCTCAAATCATTAATCTCATTCAAACTCCAATTTTCCGACTGTATCGATTCTCAAGCACAGCCTCGTTGGGGATAAACGACCTGGGGATATTCTATACTACTTCTCGGTTTCATTGATTATTTTTTAGATTATACTTATTATATATATTTTATTATATATTATATATATAAGAGGTGTTAGTTTAAAAAGGCAACAATCATAGTTGCTCCAGTTCCCGATGTATCAATCGGTTCACCTTCGTCAACAAATGTTGACCAAGATGCACCATCACCAAGTCATTCTCAAACAACACCCGAAACTCAACCTCCCGTCATTCCTAACGATGTTGAAGAAGACAATCATGATATTGAAATTACACATATGGGTAATGATCCGTACTTTGGTATCCCAATTCCAGAAATCCCTTCTAATTAATCTTCATCGTCGGATTCTATTCATACAATTATGCATCCCGATCACCCAATTTCTAAACATAATAGCAAATGGACTAAGGATCATCCACTTGAAAACATAATCGGTGAACTCGCTAGACTAGTTTCCACAAGGATACAATTACATGAGCAAGCTCTTTTCTGTTTCTACGATGCTTTCCTCACTTCTATTGAACCCAAGACGTATAAAGATGCTTTGACTCAATCTTGGTGGATCAAAGCAATGCAAGAAGAGCTCAATGAGTTCGAACGCCTTGAAGTATGGGAACTCGTACCCCGACCAGACAAAGTTATGGTTATTACTTTGAAGTGGATCTACAAAGTGAAGCTAGACGAACAGGGAGGTATTCTAAAGAACAAGGCTCGATTAGTGGCTTATGGTTATCGTTAAGAAGAGGGAATTGATTTTGAAGAGTCTTTTGCTCCGATTGTAAGATTAGAGACTATAAGGATTTTTCTCGCGTTTGCTACTCACATGAACATGGTCGTCTACCAAATGGATGTCAAGACTGCGTTTTTGAATTGTAATTTGCGGGAAGAAGTTTATGTTAGCCAGCCGGATGGTTTTGTGGATCTAGATAACCCCAATCACGTGTACAAGCTAAAGAAAGCTCTTTATGGGTTGAAACAAGCTCCATGCGCGTGGTATGATTGGCACCCTCCTTTATCTCACAGCCAGTAGACCTGACCTACAATTTGCTATATGCATGTGTGCCCGGTATCAGGCTAGGCCTACCGAAAAGCACTTACATGCGGTCAAAAGGATCTTTCGGTATCTAAGAGGACTCGTCAATCAAGGACTATGGTATCCGAAGGATTCTTCAATTGCACTAACATCATTTGCAGATGCGGATCATGCTGGTTGTTAAGATACACGCCGTAGCACATCTGGTAGTATGCAGTTTCTGGGAGATAGACTTGTTAGCTGGTCATCAAAAAGGCAGAAAAGAGCTGTGATATCCAGTACGGAAGCTGAATATATTGCTATGTCGGGATGTTGTGCTCGAATTCTTTGGATGAGATCACAGCTTACCGACTTGGCATTGGATTCAATAAAATTCCAATGTACTGTAATAACAAAAGCGTTATTGCCTTAAGCTGCAACAATGTTCAACATTCCAGGTCGAAGCATATAGACATCTGATTTCACTTTATCAAGGAGCATGTTGAGAATGGGGTGATTGAACTTTACTTTGTCAATACGAAGTATAACTGGCGAACATCTTCACAAAAGCCCTTGCAAGAGAAAGAATTGAATTTCTTATCAACAAGCTAGGAATGCGGAGTTTTACGCCGGAGACTCTGAAACAATTGGCAGATGAAGTTGATGAATAGTGGTGGTACCTATTCAAATATCCTATATCAAATATATCTATATTAAAACCATAAAAACCAAAAAGATTTTTCATTTTTCAGAAATTTTTTATAAAAACAAAATTCAAAAATATAAAATTCAAAAAACCAAAGAAAAAAATTAAAAAATAAGAAAAATATAAAAAGGATAATAATGGCATGTCTTATGAAAATCGATAACATTTACGATCTTAGAAATATCATTCAATAATGATACGAGGCTGTAAATGAAGTTCGAGCAGAAGTTCCAAATGTTTTCAAAACATGCCAAAAATGGCTTGCTATTATTTCAGATAGCAACCCGGTCATCATCTTAAAGGCAAGTATTTCAAAAAGAAAACTTGACCTCTCAACATGAATTTATTCTTGGGCATGGTCTACTTTATAACCATGCAAAGGCTTGTGTTTACTTTGAAACACAACCCATGCATCATATATTATCATAAGTGTACGTGTCAATGCACTTATGTGTTAAAATAAGAGAAATCTTATTTCATGGTGTTTGATTTTCAAAAACGAATCATTAAGTCATCAAGAAATGCTTTTTAGGACATTTAACTTCTCAAACAACGACTACAGCTCTTTAAATAGAAAATGGGCCATTGTTTAAGGGGGAGAAAATGTCAAATATCTTCTTCATAATAATAATGTGCTTAAAAGGAAAAAGGTTTTAAACAATAACGGAATAACATTTTTAAGATACGTTAACTAAGTTTAGCTTATATGTGCCTTACATGTTATGTGTTTATGCCTTTAGGGAGTTAAAGTGTGAATTAAGTGGTTAGGTATGCTAGTTTAAAACATTAGGGACTATTTGTGCCAATTGTTAAACTATAGTTGCCTAATAAGTCTTATAAGTGAAAATTAAAAGGGTTGAGTAACTTGGGGGTGAAAGTGACAAAAACCAAACTAGTTTAATTTCACCCCCACCCACCCCCGTCTCCTACACACACCAACACACACACTTAGAAATTTTTCCCTCCCACACATACGTTCGAATCGCCATCTCGTGTTCTCTTTTTCCAGTCATTAACAAGCTTAAGGTATATCTAATAATTTGTTCTACACTTCCTAAACATCACATACCTTGAAGGAATTACGATTTCATCCATTTTTGAACTCGAAACCCCTAATTTTTTAATTAGGGTTTCTCAAAATCAAAAGTGTATAAATCTTCAAATTGATTGAGGGGTTTTGATTGTATTGGAGTGTAGAAGACTTGGTTAATACAGTTTTATGTGTAGTTAACATAGGAATGAGATATGGTCGAATATGTAATGGAAAAATAAGGTTTATGAGAAATATTATGTTGGGAATTATACATTCCTGACTTAGTACCGTTAGGTATATACTTAGTACCGATAGTTATAGTTAGTACTGACAGTACAAAGTGTTAATTACTGCTCAGATAGTTAGTACCGTTAGTATAAAATAGTTAGTACCGTTTAAGAGATATGCATCAGATATTGTAGGAAAAGATATGTATTATCTTTTACGCGTTTTGTAAGCCTGTTAGGGTTTATCCTTGGTCTATAAAAGGAACCCTCACGGCATAGTTAGAGAAGAGTTCAATATATATATCTCATCTCATACAATCATATCTCATAGTTAGTAATCTGTAATCATATTAGCAGATTAATAGAAATCAAAGTTTAGTATTTATTATTCTTCTTAATACTATTGTGTAGATTCCGCATATACAATAAGTATTCATAGTCAGTGTTTCTCTATAGTCAATCTGTATTTATACAAGTTGGCTATCACCCTTAGCAGGCTGCAAAGATCTGTTCAGTTTGGGACTCACAAGTGGTATCAGAGCCTGTGAGAAACTCTGAGTAAGAAGAACAAAAACCAGTTATAAACCTCTATCTTACAAAACTAATCATGTCTGGATCACAAGATGATATTCCACCACCACCACCACCACCACCATCACAAACACCAACACAACAAACTCCTCACACTGTTTCAACCATCAAACTTCCTATTCTCAAGAAGGGAGAATACGACATATGGGCCATGAAAATGGAACATTATTTAGCCCATACAGACTATCCTATCTGGGAAGTTATACAAAATGGAAATGGACCTGTATCAATCACCACAGATACGCAAGGTCAAATCAAGGTTCTGCCTCCAAGGACTGCAGAAGAGATCTTAGCCAGAGAAAGAGAAAGAAAAGCTAGGACCACTTTGCTTATGGCTTTACCAGAAGATCATCTTGCTAAATTTCATAAAATGACTGATGCTAAAGAGATGTGGGATGCCATCAAATCTAGATTTGGTGGAAATGATGAACCAAAGAAGATGCAGAAGTATATTCTAAAGCAACTGTTTGAAGGCTTCTCTGTGTCAAACTCAGAAGGACTACATAAAGGCTATGACAGGTTTCAAAGTCTTCTGAGTCAATTAGAGATTCATGGTGCAGGCGTCTCTACTGAGGATGCAAATCAGAAATTCCTTAGATCTCTACCTTCTGCCTGGTCTCAAGTTTCCTTGATCATGAGGACCAAGCCAGGAGTGGACAGTCTCAGCTTTGATGATCTGTATAATAATCTAAGAGTCTTTGAGAATGATGTTAAAGGCTCTACTGCATCATCCTCTAGCACGCAGAATGTAGCATTTGTCTCTGAGAACACTAGCAGTACTAATGATGTTAGTACCGCTTATGGTGTTTCTAATCTTTCTGGTCAAAACTCACAATATAAACATGCTTCATCATATTCCTTACTTGCAAATCAATCCAGTTGCCCTCAATTGGATTATGAAGATCTGGAATAGCTTGATGAATTTGACTTAGAAGAAATGGACTTGAAATGGCAGGTGGCCATGATTTCAATGAGAATGAAAAAGTTCTACAAAAAGACAGGTAGAAAGCTACAATTTGATGCCAAGGAACCGGTTGGTTTTGATAAAACCAAAGTCGAGTGCTATAATTGTCACAAGACAGGGCATTTTGCTAGAGAGTGTAAAACCAAGGGAAATCAAGATAGTAAGAGGAGAGATGCTTGGAACTCTGGAAATAAGGATGGGAGAAGATCTGGTAAGCAGGAGGACTCTAAAGCTTTGGTGACTATTGATGGAGAAGGTGTTGATTGGACCAGTCACTCAGAAGAAGAAGAAGATTATGCTTTGATGGCTTGCAATAGTTCAGGCTCAGACACAGAGGTAATTTCTTATTTAAAAGAATATAAAGAGTCTTATGCTGAACTTAAAAAACTCTATGATAAACAAAGAGCACAACTTAGTGATGCAAGCATAGAAATACTATCATATACTCAAGCTTTAAAGAAAGTTGAAGCACAATTAGTTGCTCATCAACAATGTCAACTTTGGTATGAGGAAAAGATAAGGTTTATGAAAATAGACTTAGATGATAAAACAGATGTCCTAACATACCATAAGAAACTATTGGCAGAAGCTGAAAAAGAAAAAGAAGATTTAAAAGCTAAAGTAGAAAAATGGCACAACTCTTCTAAAAATCTTGGTAAGCTGCTAAATACTCAGATGAGTGCTAATGATAAATTTAGACTTGGGTATGGGGATCATAGATATGATGGCATTTTGAGTTATGAAAATGAAGTTTTACAAAGTGTGTTTATGAATAAGGAAAGTAATTTAGAAAATCAACCTTTATATGATAGGTTTGTTACAGTAGAAGGAATGCATGTTGTACTCCCACCCATGACAAGGAATTACATGCCATCCGGACCTGATATTGAAATAGATTACTCATAATTTACATATGGTCCAAAACAGACTCAAACTAGTGAATCTGAAACCCAAACCAGTGACTTTGATACCTGTGAATCAGATTGTAGTGTTGAAAATGAAGCTAAAGTAGGAAATCAACCTAAGGTTTGGTCTGATGCTCCTATCATTGAGGAGTATGAATCAGATAGTGAAGATGAGCATGTGTCTCTACCAACAGAAAAACAGGAAACATCTAGTTTTGCTAACCAGCAAGTAAAAACTCCTAGGGAAACTGTTAAGAATCAATTCACACATAGTAAAAATCCTAAAGTTGACAAGAAAGGGTTGGGATATGGGTTTACTACCAAAGCATGTTTTGTATGTGGAAGTCTTAGTCATCTTATTAGAGATTGTGATTTCCATAAAAAAAGGATGGCTCAACAAGCTGAGTTAAACAATAGGATGAGGAAGAAGTCTAGTCAAATAGAGATTAGGCCAATTTGGAACAATGCGCAAAGAGTAAATCATAAGAACCAATTTGTTCCTACAGCAGTACTAACTAGAACTGACAAAATTCCAGTTAGTACCGCTAGAGCTAGCGGTACTAACAATGTTAGTACTGCTAGACATAATTTTAACAGTCAGGCAGTACTAACTAATGTTGCCATGAAAATTAGTATTGTTAAACCTTTTGTGAATAGAGTTAGACCAAAAACTATTTTTCATAAAACTCATTCATCCATTTAGAGGGCCTTTTATAACACAATAGAACTTAAAGCCACGTGTAACAAAGAAAAAGTTCAATATGCTGGGGTTAATTCAGTTTGGTTTTTTGGGCCAAAATAAAGACACTATTGTTAAGACCTCAGTAGGTTGTAATTGGAGAACCAAAAGGTATTATTAGAATAGAGTCTCCAAATACAATAGTGGATCAATGACAAGGACAAATGTATATTTTAGAGATCCGCAAGGCAGACTCAAGTCAGCAATGGCTTGGGTCCCCAAGAGAAACTAATACTATTGGTTATATATACTTAGTGCTGCCAGTACAAATGTTAGTACTGTTAGTATAGAAGTTAATACTATTAGTTATACTCAAAACTGCTTAGTATAATTACTGTTGTTGTTTAGTGACAAAAAATGCTTATAGATTCTGTTTTCTTTGTTGTTGTTTCTATATTTTTGCTAGGTAAAGAATAGTCTTAAATGAATCTGTTATGAAATCCATAGTTTTTAGGGATGAGATTGAGATAAAGATTGCCTTCGTTGATGAAGTCTCAAGTAATTAATGCTGTTGGTTCGTGATTAGGTGCAAGATTAGTATTGTTTGTGTACTTAATACTGCTAGCATTAAAAAGCAGTTGGTTAATACTACTCGAGTTAAACATTAGTACTGCTCGTTGGTGTCATTAGTGCTGCTCGTTTGGTATTAGAGTTTGTGTGGTATCAAATAAGCAGTTACTAATGCTAGCTTTAAGTTTAATGTGCTAGTATTTACCGATATCGGGACAACACACATTTTGGTTCTCGGTTGTATTTTAGTCAATTGGTATTACATGCAGTTTGTTCTAAACTGGATTTTTTTTATTTAGCATGTTTATATGGAGAATATGATGATAAACTGAGGTTTGGTTTGTGTTGGTTTAATCACCACACAACAAATGGGTCTTCAGTTCACATGCTTTAAGAGGATTTTGATATGGCTTAGGCCTGTATTGGCTTTCGGCTTGTGGTAAAGACTTCTCAAATAATTGTTTATGGTTACAATTACCAAAATTGAAGGGTTCTCATACTCAACTTGCATTCTTGGTTTAGAGGTTGGCTAGTCGGGTTAAACAGTTATTGGTAAAGGACTACTAAATCTGTTGTTAGTTGATAGTTTGCTAAAAACTTTTATCAATGCACCATGTTATGGAAATGAAGCATTGGCTAGTCCAAAAGCAAACGGTGTTTGGTAAAGACAAGTCAATTCCGTTGATGGTTGACAGTTTACCAAAAACTGTATGGTAATCAACTCACCATATTTTGCAATAAAGAGTTGACTATCCCAGAGCAAACGGCTACTGGTAAAGGAATATCAAATCCATTTATGGCTGGTAGTTTGCCAAAAACTACAAAACCAACTTAGTTGGATGTTGCTGTGTAGCTGTGATGCAGAAGAGATGAGATGCAAATTCAAGATTGAAAGCGAAAGTATGATCTGCTTACAATAAAATCACAAAGCAGATGATCATAAAGATAAAGAATGCAGTCAAGAAGTGCTTGGATACAATCCTCAAAAGCTCAATCAGAAGAAACTTGAAGTTAACAAGTGAAGTTCAAGTTTAGGGGAGGATTGTTAGGAATTATGTAATCCAATTTTTACCATGGTTCATGATTTGGAGAATTTAAAGATCTCTCAACATAATGATGCATTCAAACAATGAGGATTGTTTCAAAATTTCAAATGATGCTGATAAAAAGATGACAAAGAAACAATTTAATAAACAAAGAAGTGTTTGGAAGCATCCTCCTAGTGATCAAGAATCTTTCACTGAAGAAACTTGATGTTAAACAAGTGAACATCAAGTTTAGGGGAGGATTGTTGGGAATTAAAAGTCTTCTTAATACTGTTAAATATTAATGCTACTAGTCAATGATAAAAGAGAAGTTTCAACTAAAGACATTAATGTTGATTGAAGACATTAATGATGATTGAAGACTTTATGTTGATTGAAGACATTAATGATGATTGAAGACATTAATGATGATTGAAGACTTTATGATTGAAAACATTAATGTTGAGTTATTATGTTGATGAAGAGTTACAACAAGATGGAAGAACACATTAATGCTAATAGTTAGTTACATGGTTTATTAGGAAATGCATTAATGTGTATTAAATATATTTGAATGGTTTGACTAGGAATTATGGAAACCATTAATAGTATTGATGTATAATAATATAGAAAGTATTAATAGTCTTTGTAATCTACTTGGACTGCTTAATCTATAAAAGGAGGCCGTAGGGTTTAGAGAAAATCATCACTTCCAATATCATTCACACCTCAGCATTAGTTATCATAGTTAGTAATCAGTAACCTTTAAAGCAAATTAATAGAAATCAAAGTTTATTATTCATTATTCTTCTTAATACTATTGTGTAGATTCTGCATATACAATAAGTATTCATAGTTAGTGTTTCTCTATAGTTAATCTGTATTTATACAAGTTGGCTATCACCCTTAGCATGCTGCAAAGATTTGTTCAGTTTGGGACTCACAAGATGAACCCTAGTAAGGATACACAACACACGACATTCTGATGTCGGTGCAAACAAGGGTTTTATGCAAAACTTTAATTCGATATAGTAAATAGATTGATATGTTTGGCATATGATCTGGTACTTTTCATGAATCATTCTTTTAGATCGTTGTCATACAAAATCATCACTAAGAGATCCATTATTTTTTTTGTCCCCTTTGTAAAGAAAACAATACGCTTTCTATTAAAGTTTTCTTTTTTATTGGGTTCGAATGGAACAAATAAAAAGGAAAATGGTGATATATAGATCTTGGAGTTGGTTCGTTACTAGAGTAATGTTACTGCTGGGTTTGTGCATTATTGGATGTTAGGGTTTTGGTGTAATCGATGATCAAGCATTATGAAGCACACAATGAAATCCTTAAAACCCATATCTGTTATATAGAATGAGGCAGATTCTAGGGTTTTTCCGAGTAAAGGCAGCTGTGAGACCAGAGATAGATCGTGGTTGGCTTAGATGAGATGACTAGATTGTAACCCCAATCTGGTAGGGTTTGTAAGAAGGATTGGAAGAAAACCCTAGTATTAGGGTTTATATACATGTTCATGGTAAGCATTCATAGAAAACAGTTGTTGGGTTTTGGACGTGAAGCTGATACTGGGCTTCATGCTGTTCAAAGTATACTTTATACTGTTCGAATGCTCATCAAGGTAAAGTTTGTGCTGCCACTTTCTATGATTAGTATTGTCAAATGAATGAAAGAAACTGTTGCTACTTGTTTGTACTGTTTGGGTCCACGAGATGTTAGTACTGCTCTATATTGAGTTAGTACCGTTTGAATTTGTGACAGGGTTGCAACGGTTCAGTGACAGAATTTGTGTTGCTAATTGATATGGGAGGAAGGAGTACTCATATTAGTAACAGTTTTGTAATGGATTTGTGACAAGATAGTGATGATTTTGTGATAGTTTTGATACGGAATAAAGCGTCGCTAAGTACTTGGTTTGTTTAATACCGTTATTGAAGAAGTTATGTACCGTTTGTGTTATCCGAATTCATTAAAGTTTGTACTGCATTTTTGCCATTTAGATATCGATGGTTTCTCGCGTATGGATTCTTGGATCTCACAATGATGAAATTATGGCTTGCTTTTGGGGATTATTATGAAGAAAATTGGTTATTGCTTATTTGATGTTGTAGTTAATTTTCACAGGTTTGTGTTCTTATCATATCTCAAATGGCTTACAACATTTATTATTGGTAAACTTGTTTGTTGGTTATTTGTTATGTAGATGAATTGATGAATCTAGCAATGGTGGTAGATCTACCTTATGAATGCTTACTACTACATTTGTTATCGCTTTTAGGAGTTATGTTGTTGTGCTCGTGTCTCATTTTATTGGATTAATTGAGGATTTTGTCAAGGTTTGTGATCTACTTATATTTTGGTCTTCGTTTAAGTTTGATGATCAATGTGGATATTTTGAAGTAGTGAAAGTCTTAAAGAACTAGTTTGGGGTAATTCTAATTCTATCAACATATATGTTTTATACTATTATTCTTTATCAATAATTTTCCACTTGGGAGACTAATGACAGTTCGAGATTCATGAGATGGTTAGAATACTTTTCAGGGGAGCTTATTGTTTACTTGTTTATCCATATACATATACCACTTAAGGGGACTGTGTTCACAAGTTTGCTTATCTACAAATGACCCCTATTAGATGATTACAAAAAATAGGGGAAGAAGACGATATGGTTTGCAGCTTATTTATGAGTGGTGACATGTACAAGAAGATTTTAAGTCAAGGGGAATCTTTGATGATTGTTTCATTCATGGAGATATTTTTGTAATATCAAATAGGGGAAGATCTTGTGTGGGTTTATAGATTTGATGATTACTAAATTACTAATGCTTAAATTAAAGAGACTGAATTAATGAAGCATTAAGGGATATTTATTTGACACTTTGGTATTCTACATATAGAAGAATTAAAAGCTGGAAGATTTCCATGAAGATAGGCATTGAAAAGTCAAAGAATATCAAAGATAAAGGAAGGTTTTAATTAGTTTTAATTTAGCTTCTAATACAATAATCTAGCTTCCTTTTGTACAGCCCTTAATTTCCCTCTATATTAATATGGTTTTAGGGTTGAATAGTTGTTTTATTATACAGTCCATGGGGGATACACTCTCAACTGATAAGGAGTCGAATAGTAAACGGGGTGTGTGTTTGTACACCGTAGTCAGTTACATAGCATAGTCGTCTGATTAAAAAGTTGAATAGTTTACCTTAATTAGTTGGTGTAGCCCCAAGTTATAGTTGGGGTAATCGGGAAACATTCAATAAAGAAAAACTTGTGATAACTTTGATTGTGTTCTTTATTTTTCGCTGCGTGTTATCAATCATTGTTATTATTCATCCTAGATATTTCAAGATCTTATCAAATCTTGGCTTACATCGATTATTTTAGCTTTCAACATAGTTTCATGAGCTGATGTGCGATTACCCTGTAATTGTGTTTCGAACATCAGAGTCCAGATACCTGTGAAACAATCTGGATAATTCCTGTCATGGACAGAGTAGAAAAAGAAGACGAGGGGATCATTCTTTGCATTGGTTCCCCATGTTTGATTGGGTTTATAGAGTGGTTTGATTTTTTTGATTCTACACATTCTTAGCTTGTTTACTTGAACCTATTTTTTTTCATTTTGAGTTCCTGCTATAGAACTTTATGCTATGGTTTGTGTGATTACAATCTAAGTAAGGAAGTGGTTGCTCTCTAGGAAGGTATACGTTAGCTAAAGTGTTCCTAGTTAAAGGGGAACATATTACCAACATAGTGGGAAAGTATCGCCTCGTTAGTTTCCAACTTAAGTCTTACTTCAGTGGAATTCATGACCCGTAGGTCTCCAAATCATGTTTATTTTTTTTGTTTCTTAGCAGAGATTTAGAATGGCTATTACACATTTTGTATAAAATCAAGATAAAATATATCATGAACTCCATCGAACAACAAATTTTTACATGTAGCACTAACAGGTTCTTAATTCGAATTTGTAACCAAGAAATGCTTTAACATTGATAATCATGAAACTAGTTTAACAACATAATTATTTTTTTGACTTTTAGGTTTGAGCTTCTTTTTTTTTATTATTGTTCCATTGGTGTTGTGAGATCTTATCATTCACTTTTATTGCTGTAGGCTTTGATCAGACATTTTTCTAGGAGGAACACTATTCTAATACTGTAGAAGTAAACATTAGGTGTGTTAGAATTGATGTTTTTGATGACTCTGCTATATTTACTGTTTATTGTGGATGTGACGTGGTTCATAGCTAACCTAACTTTCTTGACTTGTTTTTGGGGTCGTGTCAGGCAAACCTTTTTAGCACTAAGAGTAATCGAATTAGGGAATGTATCTCATATCATTTACAAGTAACTCACCTGAATTCGTTAGGCTATATTATAAAGGTAATGTACTATCTCTTTATCTAAAGGATGGTCTGCTTTAGCTTGCTCGACTATTTCCCAAAGAATATCAGCTTGTTTTTGAGTGTAATTAAGGTAATCTATGTGAGCTTCCCTATTTTGCAATAACCTAGGAGCCAAAGGTTCTAAATCCAGCTTGAACATTTCTGGAAAAACCAATAGTGTGGAGAATGGTATTCTGTGAAGCAATATCGACAATCTCTTTTCCTCTTATTTTTTGTAAATCATTTTTCAATGACGTTATCACAAAAATCTTATCTTGAATTTGAGCTTTTAAAGCCTTATTTTCTACAGATTTTAAGTTTAGTTTATCAATTTAAAGGTGATCCTCCTCTATTCTTTAGATAAGAACACATTCTTTTTAATTGAGTCAAAAATGCTCTTTTAAAACCTGTTTAACATGTTTAGTTTTCATTACAATTGACGTCAATTTTTCCCGAAAGTAAATTTTGCCACACTATTCTCTGTCTCCAAAAATTTTTGTCTGTATTTCACAATATGTCATATTGGTATTTTTATCCTTGGACTTTTATCTTATTGATTTTTTCATGTCCTTACAATTACAATGGTACTGTCTTTGTCTTGTGCTGTAGCTTTCAGATCATTATATTACAAAAAAAATTCTAGAATTTTACAAGAAGCAATTTATGATTATACAAGATTTAAGTGTTTGAAAATTTCTTGATTGGGGTTGTATTGAGACATTTCAAGAGAAATACAATGTTTTTCAAGTTTGTGTTTGACGTTTCAAATGATCATTAAACCATTTCTGTGATTTTAAAAGTCGGTATCTCTAAGATTATAAGTTTCTTTTTTCTTTCCTTCCATATTAACAGTATTCCACAAATTAGAGGTATAGAATTCAACAAAGTATTTAGAAATTATTGTGAGATTCGAGACTTGGAGTTGTTGAAAAGAGTCGATCATTTTCGAATAATGTTCTTCTTTTTAGCTATTTCCATACTATTGTTTTGTAGAATGTACAGATCTGTTGAACAGCAGCATCCTTTTGGTCAAAAACTGTATTTACTTCCATTATTTCTTCTCAAAAACTGTTTGTACTTCCGTTATTTCATTTAGAAGATCTTTATCAAACACATTGAAGATGTCTTTTAAAGATTTTAGAAATGGAATAATTTCATTGTTAAAAACAGTTTTTGTATGTTCAAACCCCCATTCACCTTCTTCAAGAGCACTAGGTGTTGTCCTCTTCTTCACCACTGAGTCAAACTGGGTGAGGTGGAATTTAAGCTTTTTAAGGCTTGCATTCACCAAACTCACCTTAGGTAGTTCACTGGGAACATCCACTATGACAGGTGGTGTGTAAGAAGGTTCAATGGTAGGATTGAGCGTATGAAACCAAAACGCTTGTTCAGCCGATAATTCTTGTTGTGGAGAAAAACGTTTTTCAAAATCATCAGTTAAGCTATTTAAATTTTCATAATCGATAGGTTTGTGAGAAATTTTCTTTGCAATAACTTCAGGATCTTTTGCTTTTTCAGACATTTTTGATCGACTCTCTTCTTCCAAAATCAATGTTTCTTCATCATCAATCACAGGCATAGCAACATGTGTATTAGACAAAACAACACCATCATACAAGGTTGGTTTCATCCGCTGAGCTTTCCTAAGATAAAACGGATTTTGATAACCTAGAGCTTGTTTATGTGTATTATCATAAAACGCTTGTGGCTTAGTTAACATGTGCACTGTTTGAGCAGATTGACCCACTTTACAAATGATATTATCAAGTTCCTTAATCTTCTTTTCCAAATCAATTTCATTTTCCATATATTTATCTTCTTTTTCTTTGGATTCATTTTTGAAAACTGTAAAAGTTTTGAATAAAGATTCATTTTCTTTGATTTGTTTAGAAAGATGTTGCTCAAGTGAGTCAATTTGTTCTTTGATCCGTTTAAGAATCAATCATCTTTTCACAAGTACTTAAATCAATATTAAGACGTTGTTCAAAAGTTTTGACCCTTTCCTTATATCTCTCTAACTCAGCGGTTATTGATTCATTATTCTGTTCCTTATTAGCCTTTTCCCAATTATTTACATGATTAATCATTTGTTCGGACATTTGTTCAATCACAGATAAAATCATTGAATCTTGTTGTGCCTGCAAATTAGTATCTTGAACAGTTGCCTGTTGTGTTTCTTGCAAATATTGAGAATATGGAATGATATTGCTATCACTAGATATCTCATTATCTGTAAAATCCATAACTGGTGTTTGTTCAAAATCCTGCAATGCATGCACACTTTGATTATCCATATCATTCAGATAGGTTTCAGAATTAGGTACCTCTGAGATAATGTCAGAACCATAGTTGGAAATGTTGGCCATAAGAACCGCTTGTGCAGTCGAGAGATCATCACAGTCAGAATCATAAGTATCGAGATCCTCAGTCTGGAAAGCAGCATTGTGAGGAATGACTGTCTGAGCTTGACTTGCTGGAATTCCTGGATCTGCAAGAAATGCGAGTTGCTCCTCATCCAATATTTGTCCAGCTTCCTGAGCTTCTGCTAACATTGCTTTCTCCTTATACCATGCAGCATTCCTTGGTCGCTTAGGCTGAGTGCATTGCCTAGCCATATGTCCTTCACCTTGGCAGTTGTAGCATTTAACAACTCTTGCCTGTCCACTTGTAGTATTTCCCCTTGAACTAGTAGCATTGCTCTTATAAGTAGTACCAGAATAATTTTGCCCTTGTCTCCCCTGAACTTGTTGCACTTGAAGCGTTATAGGGACGCTTGTTCTCCTTTGTACTTGGTTGTACTGTGACGCTGTCCATCTTTGAATAGGTGGGGACTGGTGGTTTTGTCTGGGGGATTTTTTTTAGGAAGCTGCTAAGGTTGATTATTGGTTGAGGGGGACCTTAAGGAATCTACACAGCAGTACATAGGACAAAGAAAAAAAAAAAAATAAAAAAAGGTGGGGTGTGGGCTGTAGATGATTACGTTAAACCTATGAACTCACCTACTTTATGGTTGACAGTTTTTAAGCATGATTCTCATGTGCTAACTCGGAAAGGACTTTTTCATGAAGTACATTTGAGTCTAAATTCATCATGGGATTATGTCATGAAATTGTTATCTTAATACTCGTTGTTGTTAAGAAACTTATCTTTTGCTTCCGCTATGACTTTGATTTTTTATTAATCTATGTAAAACTTTATTTTTTTTAAATTAGTTCAACGAGGTACTTTTCTATAACGTCCATTTAGTGGTCTGTCTCTTGTATCTTGTGCTTTGTGTATTATGAAGTCACCACCCCCGGTTACCGTTCTGATGCTATATAGTTTGGGGGTATGACAGATTGGTATCAGAGCCAAGGTTATAGAGAACTAGGTTGCATATTAGGCCTAGACTATACCACTACATAAAGATTGCATCATATAGCATCATAAACACTTTGCATGCATAAACACTACATGATCCCCATTGCATATACGTGCGTTTACTTTTGCCTTGCACATATTTTACATTTGCTTTATATAAAAGATATTTATGTAAAACATTTGGTTGTCACATCACTATGTCTCTCCCCACTATCTATATTTCATTTGACACCATAGGCGAGAGTATTGGATCATCGGCGTATGTGATTCTTTCGGATTCAGAGCCAGAGGTAGTTTTCGTACCTGCCATTTTGCCTGAGGTTGCTCTAGAGGCGGAGGTGGCTCTGGTCACTTCGCCTACTGATGTACTGGATCTTGTTAGGAGTCTGACCCGGAGGCTGAGCCGTCTAAGGCTTCGCTATCACCGGACTATGTACCAGCCTCTCCTGTTTACCCTCCCGCCTCACCTGACTATCAACCATGATCGGACACTAAGTTCAGGCCCTTTAAGGCGGAGTCAGAGGAGTCGTCTAAGGATGACGCATCTGAGGCAGCTCAGCCTCTACCTGCTCAGATTGTGTCTGCACCACTAGCTCCTGGTTACCGCGCCCCTCAACCTACAGAGCCGCACCTACTCCCAGTTTATATGCTGTTGTGGCACATGATTCAGTCTGCGAGTAAGACCAAGTCCGCCTTAAGTCACTACGATTGTCACTAGCCACTCAGACATATCCAATGCACACGGGAAACGTTACACCCCCACCATCATCATCAGAGTTTTCACCATCATCATCAGAGTTTTCATCATCATCATCAGAGTTGTCATCATCATCATCATCAGGTACATTACACAGACCATCTGGACCACTACCTCGCAGGAAGTGTTGGGTGTCATCTTACTTGACACCATCACCATCTGTAAGGCCATCTCATAAGAGATGTAGATCCCCTACCACCTCACTACCAGCAACAGCAACAACATTAACAGCTTTATAATCTGTACCTACTGACCGCCTACCACCTCGTAAGAGGTTCAAGGATTCACCAGCTGTATCACTTCAGGATGTCATAGTTAAGGCTACGGTCGAGGTTGACATTCCACATGTTCTCAATGAATTAAGTGTTGATAGATAAACAGGTTAGATACCATAGTTAGTATGAATTAGGGAGATGTATAAGCCCTAACTGGATATGCCCCTTACTATACTAGAGACTATAAGGAGCAAGGAGCTAGGAGACTCTAAAGCCAGAGTAGTGACCCATCTGTAACGCGATTTCACATTGCACGCAAGATCTGAAAAGGCGGCAAGTTGCGTGAAGAGAGCACCCAGTTCCGTGGGGATTGCTAGGGCTTGACTTACAGAGTAGCGACGTCAGGTGAGATATACTCAAAGCAGTTACGTAGAAGTCGGTCGCCTGGATCAACAAACAAAGAGCAGATTAGGATAAGATTGAGTAGTATTTTATATTTTGCCGCAAGTATACAAAATTCTTGAATTATTACATATAGAATCTTTGATTAATGACTTATTTGCGAATCGACTAGTGTTCAATTGAGATAGGTGAGTAATATGAAACTTTACAACTTTTGTAAGAATGATGTTCAAGTCTATTAGGATTGCGTGTTTTGTATTTTTCAGAAATGCCTCTTAATAGCAATCTTAAATTTGAACTCATTCAGACGTGGGTCAACATTTGGTCATTAAGTACTATATTTTCATTCAGTAGGAGGCAGTAAGAGGCAAGCCATGGTTCAGATTGTTTTTATATCATTAAGAGGCCTCACCTTTTTTAAACTGAACTAGAGTGAAAGTAGGTTTCTAAGCCCACCTCTTAATGTCTTTTTATCTTATTAACTTTTTTTTGTTTATATTTTTCTACTAAGTTATGATTTTTTTTTTGGTGTTTTTTATTCATTTCTAGATTTTTTTTTCTTGAGTTCAACCTTTGTCCTTGTTTATAAAAAATATGTAAAAGAATCATTGCATATGTTTTGTTAGATAAAGAGTGTATAAGATGATATTGTCAATTCATATTTTGTTCAAATTGAAGGGTACGGTTTTGGACTCATACATCTTAATTTTAACGCGACTCATTTAGTTAATCGTTTTAAGTTCAATTCAAACTCTGACACGTTTATTTTTGTCGAATAAACATGAGATTGCATGTTTTGTTTAAAATACTCTTAACTTTAAATTGATTATATTATAAAATTTTTTTTTATTTAATGAAGTTTATTTCTTGTGCGAATGCAATCGTTTTATATTTAAATTGTAAAAACTATAGTTTAACACATCTAGACATTTTTACCAAAACAAACAGTTTTATTTCATTCAAATTCAGATTTCTCAACCACTTATTCAGATTAAGATGGAAAACCAATTCAAACTTTTCTACCAAATATTCAGATGCATATGTACGAATCAGATCAGATGCCGCACCTTCTTAATAAACAAACAAACGTAGCCTTAATCTAACGGATGAGGGTTGGTTACTTGAGTATTCTAACTAAATTGAGTAATGTTGATTTATCAATTGTCATGATTGCTTCTTTTATATTCAGCTTCGTGTCGTGATCTTATTAACTTATTGTATCTATAGCGTACGTCGTTGACATTAGTTCCTAGGACTGAATGTCTTCATTTTTCCACCACATGGTTTGGGGTTATATTCTTGTGATTTTAAATAACAATGTCGACTACCCAAAATGAATAGGTGATTTCTGCCTTCTGTTGAGTCAACTGATAGCCGCAAACATGTAGCGCGAGCGGACAACTGTATTACGAGACTAACCCAAAACAATAGGGCATAGAAACCAAAATAAATGCGAAATGGAGGCGCAGGAGAGTTGTACACACTGCGTCGGGTTATAACCTCCACAAGTTTCTTAACTACTTGCAAACCTCACAAGTGTCATGTAACTGAAGGTAGTATTGGTGGGCTTGGCATTTGGTATTGAAAAGATAAATCTGTATGCCACATGGTAATTATTCCACCAGAGCGCTATCAAGTGACAGTTTGCATCATGTTCCACTTTATCTAGAAAACGGTGAAATTGCGCGCGATCGGAATACTCGTCATCCTGAACACTTAAGTAATTGATGATGCTTATTAAATTAAAACTTTTTAAAGACACTCAGAAGATGAGACAAAAAGAGAATAGTCTAAAGAATGAGATCTAAAGATGGAGAAAGTGAGCTATGGAATTTGAAACGTGTTAAGGTAAATGATGATTGTTGTTATAACCTAATAGTTATCAAGAGTTTCGTGTCATTAAGTCCAAAAATGGTTTCCAGAACTGAAGATAGAAGATTGAGAGTTACACTTTGGGACCTCCTAAATTACATTCAAAGGTTAATTCAATTCAGCTACACCAACAAGGCATGACAGATGAATAGAAGATCAAATAGCTAACAGTTTGATAGACCAAAGGAACGTGATATTGCTGCAAGAACAAGCTTAGAGAAAAGAGAATTGGTAGGAGAATACCCCAAGGTATATCATAGTGCTACAACCACCACCCAAGAGTCCAAAAGTTGCAAGGGCCTACACACTACTTCTAGTCCTAGAGAAAGGCATTTATCTATTATGTCGTTGAATTGTAAAAAACTTACAAAAAAAAAAAAAATAAAATTAAAAAAAACAGAAAAATTTTTCAAAAACAAAACCCATACGTGCAACAAGATGTAAGAAATTCAATACAGGCTATCACCGCGAAGAGAGTGATAATTGCAAGAGGTTTGGGTCCATGACCAGTTGAATGTAGGAGTCCTATAAGCATGCAGTCCACAAAAGAAGAGGGCCCAAGTGGGCAAATCCGATGACTACTGTAACTGTAGTATAAGAGTGTGAGAAAGCAAGAGTATTAACGAAGTGTAGTGCCCATATATGAAGAACCAAAACCGTAGAAATCAAGCTGGGAATAAAGAAGCTCGAGGAAGAGCATATGCATTGGGAGGAGGAGAAGCCAACCAAGACTCTAATGTCGTTACGGGTACGTTTCTCCTCAATAATCGTTATGCTTCCATCTTATTTGATTCTGGCGCCGATAGAAGCTTTGTGTCGACTACTTTTAGCTCCTTAATTGACATATTCCCAATTGCATTAGACATTAAGTACGCCGTTGAGTTAGCTGACGGAAATATAATAAGAGCTGATACTATAATTTGGGGTTCTACTTTATATTTGCTAAACCACCCGTTCAACATCGATTTTGTAACACCCCCAAAATATGTGGCAGCAGAAAGGTAATCGGGGGTGTTATTTCTTAAGCACGCAAGCACAAGATATAAGAGAACGACCTTTATATGAGTTGTTTAAACGGTATCCTCGTTGTTATATTAGAAATAAATATGTTTTTAACACGTGGTCACACGAGTTTGCATCACAGGAAAATCAAGGTTTTAATACAACGTGGATGTTTTAGTGCAAGAGAAAATCCATGAAAAATAGTCTTGATGAATGCGGACTCCAATGCACTTCATATAGATCCATACCAGTTATACCTGAGAAATACATGCTTGAAAATGTCAACATAAAGTTGGTGAGTTCATAGGTTTAAGTAAGTAAAGCTGGATCGCAAGATTTAGTAAGGCATGACTATTGTAACACATACAATATTCACAAAAGTAATTACGACTGCGCTACAGCTAAGACACCGAGCTACAACAAGGTATGTAAGCATTTTAATACAGCTCAAAGTCCCTATAGGTGTATTTCAGTAACACCCACCCTAATCCGATATGTTATAAACGGTCCGTTGGCCATTGGTTGTCACCATCCAAATCCTGGACGGTAGGATGTCACATCCTAATAAACTCGTATTAAAACACACGTTGCTAACACAAAGTAGAAAAACTTTTCATACAATGCATAGAGGATTTATTGCAACTAGGCTAATTCAGTAATCCAATAAAAGGAAAGTAAAGTACTTGTGTCCATAAGTAAAAACAAGCAATGTATCTCACCCTGAGATTTGTAAAATAGTGATAAACAAGTTAAAGTGGGGCTATAAACTCACCTTAAGCAATTAGTATTATTGGTAATGAAAAGTTAAGCCAACGGAAAACGTATGCACAAAACCATAGCTCTCAACCGTAAATAAGAATGTTGATTTAGAATTAAGCAAGCTAAATAAAATTTCGCAATTATTTTAATAACGGTATATCACAACCTAATAATTGCATTTTTGAATCTCATATAAGTTCAAAATAGAAATTAACTTCAATTTCGGCCACTTAATACATAAGTTTACACATTTGTAAAATTTTTCCTAATAGCCCAATTTTCAATTATGTCAAACTCGCTTAATTTTATATAAGTATTCTCTATATTCAAACTTAGTTAAAAAGAACTTAATTATTTGTACAAAAAAATAATTTTGATAAAGGTTATCTACGCGTATATATATAAAATATAAGTGGTTACTACACAACTACAATAATTGAAAAGGTTTTTTATAGCACAAACGGACCCAAACACACTCTGAAAACCCTAATTTAATTTCTACTCGCTCACACTTTTTAAAGATAAATACATTATCGAAGTACCCGGTTTTTATCAATGTCATCAAATTTTCGACATAGAAGCGAGTACTACCAATTTACGTAATGGTCGAGCTCTACAAATAGAATCTCATAAATTGTTACCCAAACTCTTACTCCGAAAAGGTCAAAAACTAAGAGAACAGTTCTGGCAGAAAATAGAGAAGAGACACAACATATATAATTTAAGAAAAGAATAATCGATAGAAGTACGGGCAGGGACTCCCGGAATGTAGTTAAATAGCCCCATCTTCCCCGGTAAAATCTCGCCCTACCCTGCCCCCACGTCCTCTCCCCCCTCTCGAGCCCCACCTCCCCCCTGCTCCCCCTCCGTTAACTGTGCCTTGTCCCCTCCCCTAGTCCGGACTTCTGACCCCTCGCCTCTCTCCAGCCATCCCCCCCTCCGGCGCGGGTCCCCCGACTTCGTCCCCTTCCTACGTGCCTCAACTCGCACTCTCCCCAGTCCCTCGCCCCCTAGCCCACTCCACGCTACCCCGGCGGACCTTCCCCTCAACCCCCTCCTCTCCTTACCCCTCTACGGCATGCCCCCGCTCGTTCTCCTCTACCACCCAGCTTCCTCCCCGCCACACCTCCCCGAGACTCCCCTTTACCCGATATGCGTCAGCCTATCTCTCCCTAATCTAATCACTGCCAACCTCCATGCATTCGCCACATCCAGGCCCTCCTCTCAATGCCCTCACGACCACCGAGCACTCCCCGTGCGAACTACCTCGTCTCACCTCGCACGGCCTCCGCCACCCTCGTCGCCACCCTCCCTGCCTGGTTACCCAATGCCTATTAGAATCACCATCAATAAGAACCACTCCAAGGAGAGAATACAGGCACAAAAAACTTGAGATCCAAACATATGTAACTACAATCATTGGTATGTGTTGAAACATTAGGGAGCATGAAAAGTCAAATTTATGGAAGCAAAAGATGTATGAAGTATACAAAATCTTACTGTGCTATAGAAATGTCTAGGTGCTACAGCATGATGAATGCATTGAGGATATGTTAAGGAGAAAGAAGCTTGATGTACCCAGTTAGTCTACATATGGATGACTTGTAATCCTCTATTCAGATGGCGTAGCAAACATATATTATGGAAGTTGAGGATGTGTATGAAAGCCCTGATCAAAGTGAATAAATGTTGGAGTTGGTGTCATTTGCTGAATTTGTTCACCAATAGGGCAGGTGGAGGTTCTAGATTGGTCGTTCACTCTTACAGCGAGCACGACTCGTCATTTAGCATGGAGGTTATCATGTTGTTTAAGATAGTGGCATAAGGAAGGCTGATACCAAAGAGTTTTGTTGATAAATTTCAAAATCCGTCACGAAAGCTTGGACATAGCAATCATAAATTTACACCAATGAACCGGTGGAAACTATTTAAAGGAACTTTTGTATGTAACTTGAAATTTAGCAACCTGAATACTCATGTTGTAGATTTTCTATATCATTAATGCAGCTGCAGTGTAATCTCACAATAATACTTGTGAAGTTATTCTCCCCCTTAATGTAATAAACTTACAAATAAAATCATGAACAAAGCTTACATTCTCTCTCCACCTACTTAGTTAAAGAAGGTGCCATTCGATTAGTAAATGAAGAACTCTCTTCGCATAAATTCTTTAGCAACTCTTTATGATGAATCACCAATGTGAATCATATATCTACAGGGAGGAACTTGAGAGTTAAAAGATGATTGGTAGCTTTCCCCATATCACAGATCAGCTTGAAACTTCTCAACAAAACAGATAATTTCGCGAGGCATATACATAGTTATGATCACTTCATTTTCTTCACAAGTAATGCCAAATAGAGTGGACCATTTTCAACTGAAGATTCAAGTTATGCAATTCTCCCCCTGTTCACTATTTAGCATGTAAAGTTTTCCATTCAACTTTTTTCACAATCATACAAGATCCTTGTCCAACGTAGAGTGGAGGGAACGATTGTCGTGGCACCGGAGAGTATCATATATTCTAGGCAAGAGTATTACTTTAGACGGCAAGTGGAATAATACACTCATTTCAATTTGATGAAGAAAAAGATCATCTTTTGGTCTTCATTAGTAAAAAATTTATGTGTGATAAATTGATGTTTATTTTAAGATGACTAGTCTAGGAATATATCGATGATTTTACATTCTTGATAAAATCACGAAAATAATTGAGATACTTCACACGGGAGACATTTACAAATCAATTCAAATAAACCGTATAATATCAAAGCAAGCATAATGATAATGGCGAAACGCTATGATTTCAAAAATGGTATAAATCGTCTGTGGATTTTCAAAGTAGTATAAAGCGCTGTATTAATCCAAGTGTGGACATATGAAATTCGCTATAAAAAAGGATTTGTAAAATATAGTATAAAATCGCTAGAATACTCCAATTTATAAAGACGTATGACAATATTCACACGTATAAATCTCTGGAAAACTATAATGTATAAATCTGCCAACATTCACACTGAAAAATCGATGAATTTAAAGAAACGTATAAATCTCATGGATTCAAGCAGTTATAAAGAATCGAGAGAGGTGGATACAAACAGTGAGTAATTAAAAAGTTTTTCCTTATCATCAAACACTTGCAAATCCACATAAAAACAAAATATTTGTATGTTTTAATACTTGAAAATCACTTGAACTATCTTGCTATTACTAACACACTATGAGATACCATAAAAACAAACAACTATAATGGATTTGAACACAAAAAAGATTTCGTGATCCGAGATTTTTAGAACTACAAAAACAAAGATTTAACCAAAATACTCAAAAAATATAAATAATTTTTTATATATTTCCTTAACGAGTTAATGCTTTTAAACTCAGCTTAATACCGAAGAATAGGAAAAACTAAAAATTACTAAATTTTTATGGTTTCTTGAACGACACAACAGATGAAATCTTATTGTTATCAAGTGTATCGAACCAAAACACAATCCACGCAACTTTAACGACCAAAATAAGTAAGAGAACACACATAACACTCTGAAGCTCTAGAGTCACCCTATGCTCTGAATCATGCCCAATTGTAGAATAATAGATTACAAAAACTTTGCAAATCAAAAGTATGAGAACTCGAAGAGAACGATAGTGGATGAACAATTCAAGTAGAATGAAAGTGAAAATAAACAATAATTAGATTAAGTAAATAGATGAACAACCAACGACTCTCAAAAATAAAAAACCAAAATGATTTTGTTGTTCATTCTTATAAACAACTCTTAAGACCCTCTACCAATAGTGTAACGCATATTGTAACATTAATAAAAAGACTGGGTATAACCAATTCATCAAGACATTGGCCGGGATCATCCATGGTGTCTTTGATGGTGACCTAATCCATTGTACTTATGTCCATTCTAAAGCATACTTAAGCTTTCTAAGCAACTATAGGCTACGAGGCCCTCCGACAATACAATATATAATGATAATTAGCTGATACTTATAGTAATTCGCTAACACGCTTTGTGTATATGCGCAAAGTGCAAGTGAATTTTGTCAATTAAAAGCGTCTCATCCTCCGTGAATCCTGACACTCATAATGGCATTTTGTGCCTATGTTGTCAAAAGTCAGTGCATTAATGTAATTTAAAAATGGCGATCTCATCCATCTATAACCATGTACAGCTTCATAATCATGAGTGGCCTATAGTTATGCAAAAATACAAAGTAACTTTCAGTAATGAAATTTTGGGCGAGGTGCCTCTATCATACACAGAAGAACACTATTCCCCACATAGTATTACTCATATCTTCCTAATCCATCTAAAATCAAGTTCGCACAATTCTAGGGCAAAGTTGAAGAACACAAAGAAGATCTACAATCATGTAAGTAATGATAAGAGGTCATCACATGTCCCCCGTGTCTTTTACTTTTGCTTCTAGTCATTTTCATAATTTTTAAACCTTTGATCATACCAACATTAACAACCGAACAAAACACCCAAAAACCTATAGATCAACACCTTTCGCTTTCCATTCACGCTCATGCCCTTACTTTTCGTTATAGTGTTTTCCTCAACAAACATCCCTTTAACTCAAACATTTCGTTGGAATCTAAAAGTCTTATGATAATTTTTATTCCATTAAACACTCCAAACATGAAAAGTATACATAATGCTTAACAAAGACACCTTGAGGATTTAGGAATCTCTCAATAAAACCCTTAGTCTATTCAAATCCATATCATCATCTTGGTTAGATGACGATACAATAAGGAACGTGTCGATCAAAATACATTAATACTCCTTATCCAAATGACATCTTGGAATAAAAAAAAAAAAAAAGAAGTCATTTTTTATAATAATAGTAGTGACAATCAATAAACGAATTTTGTTCTCGTTTTATAAAAAGTCGTTATTAAACCAAAGAAATGTTGCTCAAGATCTGTAATACTTTAAGGGCATGTGTCGGTTGCACTCTTATCATTGCTTCCTAAACATTTTCTCATATTCTTGAAGTAAACGTCATGATTCTTTTATATCATGGAGATTTAGTTGTAGGTGTCAAGGTTTTAAATTTTTCATTTACAACATCGACATAGTTAAGTAAGTGCATCATGATCTAAGACAAATGCATGTCATTGTTCACCCCCGAGAATGAATGTGATGTATTTAAACAATCATCTTCATTAATATATATGTGCGACAAGTCTAATAACGAAATTTGTTTTGAGTCGTTACTCACTACCTTAGTTTCGTATTCCTTGAGATGCTCGCAAGAGAAACAAGGGTGTAGCAACTAGTCCATTGAGGCACGGGGAATCATATGTAATAGTATGTAAAAAAGTCATTTACATTTGCAACACCGTTACGCAAGACATCTAGCACATTTCTTTATATATGTATTGTCGCTTCCCTATAATATCTCTCTTATATATATTTGATGTATGCGTGTGAACTAACCCTTGATTAGGTCTTAAGATGTCAATAACATATTAGAATACCAAGGATCCACTAGCGTGAATTAACAGGTCTCTCGAGTGGTTAAAAATTTAGTAACTTTTGGGATGATTTTATCGAGTTATATAAAAGCAGAGACTTTACATAGGGGATATGGCAAGCTCGCCTTTTTGTTTCAAGGATTGAAGTGTAGTAAAAGTCTCGCCTAAGTGTCCATATTTTTGTTTCGACAAAAGGGGGAGAAGAAGTGTAAACAAGTACCTTATACATTTTACTATGAGTTAGTAGTTTAAACAATATTTTTGTCGGTTTGACGGCGGTAACACAAATAGGGAGATAGTAGTGTATAAATAATGATGAAAATAGATTTTATTACATTCTCTACATGTATTTGGTGATTAGCAAACATGTATCTTATAACACATAACTAAAGGTCTGGCTCAAGTGATTACATTGTAATCACAAATCATCAATGCATTCATACGTCAACATCTCTCGACGTCTCAAGTCTGCTTCAACAACAAATATAAGTTTGCACCCGATGTAAATCACTAAAGGTATGAACAAACAAACTTTAAACTTGTTGGATGATTAAAGAAATAATTTTTGTCCTAAACTTTACATTTTTATAAATGTAACATAAAGTGTTACTAACAAAAAATACTTGAGGTTTCTCTCTCTAGAAATCTCTCATCTTCTTTCTTGATTCGATTCGTGTATGATATATGTTATGAAGTGTTAACAGGATCCTACAGTGCGTAATCTTGTCTGTTTCTTCTCCAAATGAGCCCAAGTCATGTGTATTTCCTCCAAAAGCCATCCAAGTGCTAAAAACCTGAAAAGAAATGATTAAGCACATAACCTGGGCATTTTTGCATGATTTAAAGGGTTAAATGACCCCCAAATGGTGTATAAAATGACACCTCATCAACTTTACAGACGCTTCTATTTTGTCCTTTTTCGGGGAAGGTTTATCTAAGGCAGATTTTTCTGTTTTTAGGGTGAAAATTTGAATTCAAATATTTATTTTGAATTAAAACATTTCTTATAATTACAAAAATATTTTGACTAATTATTTGTGTAAAAAGGTTTTATTACATTTATAAAAATGTTAAGTTTAGGACAAAAAATATTTTTTTGATCATTCAACAAATTTAAAGTTTGTTTATCCATACCTTTAGTGATTTACGTCGGGTGCAAACTTATATTTGTTGTTGAAGCAGACTTGAGACGTCGAGAGATGTTAACGTATGAACGCATTGATGATTTGTGATCACGAGTAACTTAAGCACTTTACGTTATATGTTATAAGTTACATGTTTGTCATCACCAAAACACAAAGAGAATGTATAGATTACATATCGTAATATTTATATCAACAAGCCTAAAACCTAGGCCCAATTAGCTTAAACAATTCCTGTAAACTATATTAAATCTATACAAGGCTTGGAAATAATAATGACCATCACTTTACTAAAAATGAGGCTAACAATCTCCCCCTAAGGGGTGGTCATTGGACTTATCGCTTCACTTCTTGTGACGTCTTGAATCTTGGAGCCTTGTGGACTTGGGAATTCTTTTGTAGATCCTTATGCTTGCTTGTGATTTTGGATCTTGTTCTTTGTCTTAATATCTTATGACTTTATCTTGATATCTTGGTCTTTTAGCCTTGAGATGAACTTGGATACTTCTTGATTGGAACACTTCTTAACCAACATACTAATACTTTAACATCACTTGAAGGCTGACAATCTCCCTCAACATAGACCTTGTAACTTGATCTACTTGTAATCATGTTCTTGATGTTCTTTGAGGAAGTTCTTGTTTATTAGAGCTTGTGGAAGTGCATCTTTGTAATTTAAAACTTTCTTCAAGTTTTGATTAATGCCTTGAATGTATCCTTGATCTTTTAGTATGAGCATGTGTCCTTGACTGCGACTCAGCTGGAATGTGGTGGATACGCCATCGACTTGTCCTACATGTTTAAGTTAGTGATAAACAACATATATGAACGAATATGTCTTTGTCATTTTGTCAATTTTAAGATGCAATAACCATTGGTTCCCAGTTTCATAGTATAAATACTATACTTGTGAGCAAATAAGTTCAAAGAACCTTCTTGACAGGGTTTCCAGCTCAAAGTTTTAGATTCTTTAACGCGTAAGCATCAGATTCACCATACTTTGTAGTTCTCATTACTGAAATGTCTCAAAGCAGATAACATGATAAGAGTGAATCAGTTAGTTATAATTTGACTGATTGAGTTGTCAATTCATGTTCAGTCTTCCCTTGCCTAGATGCCCTTTTGAGGCTGCCACGATGGACATGAGATCGAAAACTTTTTTGAAAAATTAGTCGGTATGTTAATAAATAAAGATTTTTAAACATATCGAAAGTTTTATGTTTTTAAAAAGCATCTATCAATTCTCATTAATTCACACAAATTATATTTGCGTCTGTGTTGGACTCTTGTACAACTTGTGTTCTTGATGATGAACAACAAGTGTATATGGAATTGTGTCCTAATGAGATTTATTGATTGATCTCGTTGGCTCTAGACTCTATAAGTGCACTTTTGTTATTTGGTGATTGGAGGCTGGAGCGGACTGCCACCTTTTCAATATCTACGATCTCGAAGTGAGAAAGTCAATAGAAACGTGTTATACTCCGTGAGAAATGAAACAAACTTCTTTTGAGAGAAGCCTGAGTAGCTGGGAGGGTTGTGCATTGCATCACTGGGTCCATGATGACTTGTCTTCAATACCAGAATCAGCTTTGTGATTACCGATAGATTATGCATTGACCCGGTTTCTGCCTAAGTGAATGGAGGGATTCTTTCTTTAGACCCTTTATCCTTTCAATTCTTTTTCATTCTTCAACCCCTTCAATCCCATTCTTACTTTACTCCTTTTTTCAATCATACCTAAGGACTTTTACTCTATCTATTAGAGTGTTCCTAGGTAGATCCCTCCGGTTCTGGCTAGATCATGAAACAAAATACCTAACTTTAACCACCTTATAACACCTTGAAGTATCATCTCTTGGTCGGTCATCGGCTATTACCATCGTATCCATAAATCCATTTGAAAAAAATCAGTCAACGTGTTTGAGAAATCATTTATTACACATTGAGAGTTTCTAGTATCACTAAAAAACTCCCCCTACACATATGCACCATATTATGAAAGAGTTTTGCACATGCGAGGACGGGAACGCACTTAATTCAAGAGATCTTATTCGTTATTAACTAATATTGATCACATTTTAATCACTATTCTCCCCTTTAAAAATTGCATATGGGTTGACAATTTTTGACTTATTAAGTGAATTAAAATACAAGTTAATGTATGTTGATCTACTTTTAGAACTATCTAAACATTGGGAGAACAGGAGTGCATGCTGAATGAACCACTTAGTATACATGATTAATTATTTATACTCCCCCTTAATAATAGATTAGAGTGAAAAGCTTGGAGTGATAGTTTGTTGAGCACACAATTTTGAAAGATTTTGAAATTTCTTTTTGAAAATATCTTGAAAAATTGTGCTCAACGAGAAAATGAAGGTGAATTTATCTGATTAATTAATATTTTCTTAGTACTTCTCCTGAGCATTTAAAACTTTGAATGTTTATATGACTTTGCTCAAGACCGAGAAGATATGAACTTCCCGTTGTTTAGGAATAATGATCATAAATGAACATTTTCCTTTCTTTAGAGTCCGAGTCCTAAGAGACATGTTTTGAAAGCATTTGAAACTCTCGCTCGAACTTCATTTATATACCCGTGTTAATGTTAATTGGTTCGTCAAATAGTACACACTTATATAGCAACCCTAATACAGATCCTAACCGAATGCCCTTGACCAAGGCAAAAGGTCAAATTCCACAAAAGGATAAAATACACAAGATAGAATCAATGATAAAAAGATTCCGGAAGAGATATTCCCGGG
>BQNB010021233.1:62253-64491 GCA_026074375.1 Tanacetum coccineum | reverse complement strand
CAACTTCTCCCATTCAAGCATAACGTTTCATCAGTACGTTGCGCTAGCTTCTTAATCACAGCACACAGATCTTTTGTTTCATAATTCTCCTCCTTTCTCGCCTCAACCTATGCTTCTGAGATCTGCACAGGGAGGTTTAGACCAATCATCAAAACTAAAGCTCGAACTCGTAGTGGCTTAATCTGTTCCTTTCGGCTCAAGGCATCCGCCACCACGTTCGATTTTCCCGGATGATAATGAATCTCGCAGTCGTAGTCGCTCAACAGCTCCAACCATCTACATTGTCACATGTTCAACTCTTTCTGATCTAGAATATGTTGCAAACTCTTATGATCAGTGAACACAATGCATTTTGTGCCGTACAAATAATGTCTTCACATTTTGAGAGAAAACACTGCAGCTCCAAGCTCTAAGTCATGTGTAGTGTAATTCTTCTCATGAATCTTAAGTTTATGTGACGCGTAGGTTATGACCTTCTCCCTTTACATCAAAACTGCGCCCAATCCTTTACGAGAAGCATCACAGTAAACCACGAAGTTTTCACTACCATTAGGTAAAGCCAAAATCGGTGCACTACACAACTTCTGCTTCAACAGTTGAAATGTAGCTTCTGCCTTTTCACTCCAATCAAACTTCACGTTCTTTTGAGTCAGCTTCGTCATAGGCTTGGCAATTTTTGAGAAACCTTCGATAAATCGTCGGTAATAGGCACAAGACCTAGAAATTGATTAATCTCTGTCGGAGTCTTGGGCCATGCCTAATCCTTAATTGACTTAATCTTAGTTGGGTCCACGAGAATGCCTTCACTATCAATCACGTGACCAAGAAATTGTACCTTCGACAGCCAAAATTCACACTTCAGAAACTTGGCGTACAATTCTTCCTTCTTAAGCAACTCCAAAATTAACTTAAGATGTTCTGCGTGCTCTTCCTCGCTCTTAGAGTAGATCAAGATGTAATCAATAAAAATGATCACAAATTTATCCAGATATGGCTTGCACACCTGACTCATCTGATCCATGAATACCGCTGGTGCGTTGGTCAATCCAAACGGCATCACTTGAAACTCATAGTTACCGTAGCGTGTCCTGAACGCCGTCTTTGGAATGTATTCCTCTTGGACGCTGAGTTGGTGATAACCAGATCTCATGTAGATCTTAGAGTAGACTCTTGACCCTTGCAACTGATCAAATAAGTCGTTAATTCTCGGGAGTGGGTATCGGTTTTTCACAGTCAGCTTGTTCAGTTCACGGTAATTGATACACATCCGAAAAGATCCATCTTTCTTTTTTACAAACAAGACCGGGGCTCCCCAGGGTGAGGAACTTGGTCTTATAAACTCTTTGTCAGAAAGTTCTTGTAGTTGAGTGGACAGTTCTTGCAGTTCCGTCGGTGCTAATCTATACGGGGCGCGTGCCACAGGTGCAGCACATGGGACCAAGTCGATTTGGAATTCGACTTGTCGCATTGGCGGCAATCCAGGCAAGTCTTTTGGAAAGACTTCTGGAAAGTCTCGTACGATAGGCACGTCCTCAAGTTGCTTCTCCTTCGACTTGTCTTCAGTTTTCTTCTTCGTAATTTGTGCCAGAAAAATTGGACAACCTCTCTTAATATATTTTTGAGTTTTAGTGCACACTATAACGCTCAACTTCGACTTCTTTCCTTTTTCACTACTATCACCTTGGACTATCATAACTTCATCTCTATATGGAATCCGCACAATCTTTTCATCACACACGATCACCGCACGATGGTTCGCTAACCAATCCATTGCCTATGTTGTCGGTTCATAACTACCCTGTTTACTGGCATTAGGTCCATATTAATGGGTGACATTAGACAATCTAACTTTACACCTCTAAGTACGAGTATTTAGATTCAAAAGTTGCTTTCTGCGGCTATTTTCGACAGCATTAGCTATCGGTATAAGGATGCGGGGGTTTTATTTCAAAGAAGTAATAAAAAAGTAGTTGGCACGACAACTTTTTCGGTCGCGTACTGAAATCAAATAACATAGAAGCATAATGGTTGTTGAGAAGAAACGTACCCGTGACAATGTTTGAATCGGGGTTAGCTTATCCTCCTCCCAGCACATAAGCCTTTCCTCTAGCTTCCTCGGTCTTTTTCAGGGGGTTTCCTGGTGATGTGTCTGCCAAAATGGGGTCTTGGCTTGCCTGTAGTGTCCCTGCCTCCCATACTCAAAACAAATAGGAACCCTCTGATTCACTATCAGAGCTC
>BQNB010021233.1:37253-57253 GCA_026074375.1 Tanacetum coccineum | reverse complement strand
TATATAGGACAAGGGTGGTCTAGGGTTTCATGGTTTGTTGTAAACAGGTGACAAACACCACAAGGGTGGTGTACACCATTGCTCGGCCGAAACACTCCCACAAGGACAAGGGTTCATTTTGGGATCATGTTCAACTTATAACAAGTCTTGGGGCATGGGTTTTTGGTCAAATGGTGTACATGTGATGAAGCATCACATGCATAAGTCAAATGGGATCTTTGTGCGTGAAGAGGACTTGCTCATATGTCACTTTCTCATCTTACATGCACACATGGGTGGATTTTTAAAATAAGATGTCATTTAATTAATTTCAAAGCTTATGGTTTATTTCTGTTTGGGTTAGGCTGTCCAAATTAAATAGGAGAGGGGTAATTGATGAAATTTTGGACTTACGCTAATATGAGATGGTGGATGATAACTAAAGTTTACACGAAAAGATTTCGGGTTTTCGGGGTTTCGTTAGGTCAAAAACGCGAAAACGCAAATTAAACGTTAAAACGTAAAAATAAATATCGGAAGTGATCGTAAACTACAAAACACTTAGAAATGATAAAATAACTCATAAAATATCTAAACTAATCAAAATCCGAAGTCGGAACGCGTTCGATGATGTTTTTCAGTTTTACGCGGGTTAACTTCCCGGTAAACTGCCAGATTCAAACGTAACGTATACAAGTCAAAAATAATGATCAGTTTAAAATATTGACATGAAATTTACAGGGTTTGACAGTTGGTGTGTTAAAAAGTTGTTTGCTTCTTAACACACTGACTGATTTTCCTAAATTAATTTTCAATCTTATGTCCATAGAAAGCCTCACAAGGGTATCTGGACATAAGAAAGTTGAACACGATTTGGCGACTTAATCGGGAAGATAGTAACTTACCGATTCACTCCTGCCGTGTTGTCTGCTTTGAGATGCTCTGGTGATGCGAACGGCTAGTACAGCTGCGAAACCCTGTCAAGGAGATTCTTCGAAATTCTACCTGATCACAGGCAGTATTTATACTGATTAACGGGAAACCGTGGTTATTACACCCGTATTCAATGAAGTGACAAAGCCAATGTCGTCCATATATGTTGTTTATCACTAACCCATTAATGCAGATTTCCTGACGGCGGCATCAGTTACCCGATGACAAGTCGAAGTCAATACCACATGCTCAGACTCAACTGACATACGTAAAGACATTGTGAAAGCTCAAGTACATGTTTTAAGACTTCCGCTGCCCTGATACCGTACGTCTTTCTTGAAGTGATGAAGTATTAAAGTTAATGAATTTTAAGAAATTTCCACTACTATGATACCGCACGTCTTCCATGAAGTGACAAAGTGTTAAAGTTAAAGAATTTCAAGAAAGATTGTTACACAAGCTTTCAAAACCAAGAAAAGTATGAGCATGTCGGTCCAAAAGTCACAAGATCACAAGGAGCAAGATTACAGATGGAGAAAAAAGAGATTATGGCTGGGTGTCGATTCAAAGAAGTTCAGAGTATACAATACAAAGTCAAGCTTAAAGAACTATCCAAGATTAAGGTCAAAGCTCCTAAAACATATCACAAGTTAATGATTGAAGTTTTAAATATACGAGCATCAATGACTGTGATAAGCATATATGCAGGATTAACCATTTTTAAAATAGAGGACTCCTTTAGGGGGAGATTGTTAGAAATACAAAAAGTGTCAGTCACTTCCATAATATCGTAAGATAGGCTCGTAGTATAGTTTTTGGAACCTAGATAAGGTAGAAGGCCTAAGGCCCATGGTAAGCCCATTAAGGGTCCATGGCCGGCCACTCTTAGGAGTATAAGTACCCCTCTACACACCTTGGAGAGGGTTGGTTGTTCACTTTACATTTTTGCCTTTATATAATATTCTCTTTTTTCCTTTCTTCCTTAACCAAGTGTCTCAATCCTTCCACTCTCTCTTCTCTAGTTTTTTGTCATTTGATTATGAGTTGTTTTAGGAAAAAAACTCGGGTCACCCCGGGTATTTTACGATATTGTAAGCTCGTAGTTAATCGTTTATGTATTAACACATTCTATCGGTAGGGCCGGGGATTAACCAACATGTAAGCCCACTACCAAGGCCATTAGCCCGGTTTTGTAAGGACCTATATAAGCCTCTTCCGTGCCTTGGAAGTGGTGGTTAGTCATTTCAATATATAAGTTCCATTTTCTCTCTCTAGAAAGTTTTCTCTCCTACTTTCTCTCTCTAGACTTGGCTAATCTATCTATCTTCCATTGTGTTATGATTTCCAATATCCAACAATTGGTATCAGAGCCTCGGTTGCATTCTTGGGTCGGTTTGCATGTTGTATGATCTGGTTGGTCTCTATTGTGTCACTGATCTGTCCATGTTTCTTTATGTCTAAATCTGTCATTTCTGTCCATTCATGTTGGGTTGTGTTTATAGCAGCTTATTTGTGCTTATTCTGCTTATTTCGTGTGCTTATTTTATGCATTAACAATCCACGAATTGGTTTTGGTTGATGTTGTATAAATCTGTTGCTGCTGTTCAACTTATTGTTTTAAACTTCTTGTTAAGTTTTTTTATCAGCAGATCTGGGCTACACAATTTCTCAGCTTATTTTTGAGCTTATTTAGCTATCAATCTACTTATTTATGCATATTCAATAGTCTTGCAGCTTATTTTTATGTTTAAATGTTCTTGCCAGCGGTTGGAACAATGACAGGGAACACATATCCCGATTTTTAGGCTTAAAGGACATCTTTTTGTGTTTTTTTGCTAACAAACAAAAAGTACAGGACTAGAGGGTTGAAGAAATGCAGTAGCGAGTTGTTGTTTATATCTGGTAGCGATTTGTGTTTGAGGTTTGACACAAGTTATAAGTAGACAAAATATCTATGCCAAATACAAACAAAACTCTGCCCAATTTTAGACCCAGTAGCGAGTTGAAGAACAGACTTTATAGCGAGTTGAGATGAAGGCACATATAGCGACTTGAAGCAAGTATTAGCGACTTGGTGATTTTTGTGTAGCGAGTTGACAGGTTTGCCATAGCGAGTTGGTGTACAGGTTTTTTTTGAAGACTTTTACATGGTCAAATCTAAACAAAACGCTGGCCAAATTGATTCTTGGTAGCGAGTTATTAAAACTTAACCCAAACCGACTACATCAACAAACATCACAGCCAACACCATTACAACGACAGCCACAACATCTAACCTATAAACCCATCGTCAACACCACATCCAACAAATCCTCTAACCTAACTCTTGATCCCTTCGTCCCAAATTAAACATTAACAAACCACAATCTAATCTTATCCCATCACCATCCTCATGTCTCAAATCATATAAATGAAAATCAAATCTTTATCTCAGAATGATTCAACCATTAATACAAATCTTTTAAAGATTTTGTTTGGTTTGAACCATAATCATCATTGATATGTGAGAACACAAGCCCTCTTTCAATATCTGAACATCAAAAAGAAAGAACAAGAACGTAATCTGTTTCATTCTTTCTTTAATTTGGTTAAGGCAAAACAACAAACGAAAACAATAATAAAACCTACCCGAGATAATCTTAATGATCTTGTAGTCGTTCGTCTTATGACAACAAAAAGAAATCTATGTTCGTGTAATCAAGAGGATGAGATGCCTTTGTTTTTTGAGTTATGAAGAAAGAGGTGCTTTGTTACTTGGTTACCTCAATGGATGATTGGGATTTGGAGTATTGATCGGTGTTGCATATGAATACAATGGAGAGGGATTAAGGTTCGAATAGGTATAAGGATTATCACCTTATGTGCTTGATGATTCGAGTTTGATAAATGAAGAAAGAAGTTGATTAGGTGATGTGATTATTTTGTTAGAGTGATAAGGGTGGGTGAGTTGAGAAATGGTGACTACGTGTTTTGTGATTAGGGTTGCATCTATGAGGATTAGGGTAACATATGAGAGATATTAGGGACTTGGAAGGTTTATATCCAGGTTTAACATGGACTCTTGTAAACTTTCACTTTTCATATTATTACACACACATTTGTTTCTCCCTCTACTCTCTCTCTAAACATGACTATCATATGGTTTGATTCACCAAGACCACCGGATCAACGATTCTTTTAAACTTAACAAGTGGTATCAAGAGCCAACTCTTGGGTCGGTTTCAATTTTTGTCCGGTTGGTCTCGATTGTGTCTCGAATCTGTCAAGTTTTTCTATGTCTAAATCTGTCACTTTTGTCACTTGTGTTAGTTTCGTGTTTCATGACTAATTTTTGTTTTTTATAACAGTTTACATCTTGTTTTGTTGAGCTTTATTAGTCTATTTATTTTCCAAAAATCACCAAAAACCATATCTGGTTTGGTTCTTTTTTACAGCTTATTTTCGAAGTTGTTATAAGCTTATTTGGGCCTTCAGCAGAATCTTTGGTTTGTTAGGGGTCTTTACAACTTATTTAGTGGCTTAACTGCTTACCTTAAAAGCTCCTTTTCAGTCCTTGTGTTCTTAATAGCGGTTTGGAAGTGTTAGTCGAATTTGGCAAAAAGACAAAAAATAGTACCTGACGAAGTTTTGTCATCTAGCATAGCGGTTTGACCGTGGCGGTTTGACCGTAGCGGTTTGCCCGTGGCGGTTTAGGACAGGTACAAAAGAAGACAAAATACCTTAGCCAAATCCAAACTAAACTCTGCCAATTTTAAAACTTGGTGGCGGTTTGGTGTGATTAATGGCGGTTTGGTGTGATGGATGGCGGTCTGGTATGGTTCGAATATGACAGCGGTTTGGTATGTCTTGGTGGCGGTTTGCCAGTAATAGTGGCGGTTTGGAAAACTGAGTCAACTCGGTATTTACCGAGTTGACCCGGGTAACTCAAATGAGTCAAGGCCAACAAAATTGAAGAAGGCTATGGACTCTATCACGTGTACTTGTTGTACATTCTAGTGTATCTACTCCTTCCCCCTTGCTGGTTTTGATACCTCAGAATCAGTAAAACATTGTACGAACATAAACTTGAAATCTTGTGAGAAGAATAAAATTAACGCAAATGTATCCTGTGAGAATCAACTGCTGATCAAATCTCTACTCATTAACTCTCTCTGACTATCTTTACCAACCCCTTTGTAGGCTATTTGAAGTAACCACTGATGGAGTAAACCCGATATACCAAATTTGAAATTAAAGTAGAATTCCCCGTTCTTGTGACTTAAGCTTGCACTAATGTTGGAACAACGGTGCAGAGAATTTATGCTCCAAGAAAATCTCTAAGTACTCTATACTCTCAACTAAGAGGCATAAGAAGTACAGCACCTCTTGAAATTATCCACATCGTCTTCTGCGTGTGACACTGAGTACTACAACGTAACTCCTTTAAGTGATAGTTATCCAGGTCTTCAACCATCCACCCCGACTTCTGGAAACTAGATAAACCAAGTCTTCAACTTAAATCTTAAGCACGGGCAAGTTATCATTGAAAGTCATGCATCCAACCAACCCCGACTTCAAGATAAAATAAGAACACGCCTTCATGAAATGCCACTTTAATCTCAAATAAGTGATACCCAATCAACTCCGTAGTCACTTAGAAAATCACATATCAAATCTAGCCATTAAAAGGATTTAAGTTCCAATTATTCATTATAAGGATCGATCCCGGTCTCGTCACTAATCTTGTCACTTTGTCACTTTTAAACCTCAACATTAACCATTAACCACACAGAGTAATTTTGGCTTAATTAAGCATTAACCAACAATAAAAGCGGTTAATACTTTAAATTCGTATGCTCTCCCAAAATTAATTTTACCACCATTAACCAACTAATACCAAATAAACATTCAGCCTATGATTTTAATTCAATAAAACCAGCCCATCAAATGAGATTACACAGCCTGTTATGATAGTACAAATCAAGCCCAACACCACCATATATCCGGCCCACTTGAAAATTCTTATAACCTGATTCATAAGATTTTATACACGGGCCAATAATATATAGCCAAAAAAGAGTTCTCGAATGTATATCATTTCTTCCTGCAGGATAATGATATCTAAAGGTTTCATCTTTACCTAGTGTACCTCTTTTATCAAATATTTCTACTCCTTTTTTTAAGAATAAGCATAGTGATTGACCGTTTAAGGGAGCATTAATTGAATCAAAAATCAAATATTTCCCTAATGTACCTCACTGCCAGCAGACCCGACCTGGTATTCGATGTATGCATGTGTGCTAGGTATCAGGCATCGCCTACCAAAAAGTACCTTGAAGCACTTAAGCGGGTCTTTTAGTATCTCAAAGGAACCATTAATTGGGGAATTTGATATTCGAAAGACACGGCTATGGCACTAACGGCCTATGCAGATGCGAACCACGCAAGTTGTCAGGATACACGAAGAAGTACGTCTGGAAGTGCTCAATTCCTTGTAGATAAATTAGTCAGCTGGTCATCAAAGAAATAGAAGAGCACTGTGATCTCAACCACAGAGGCTAAATACATTGCCATGTCTGGATGCTATACTCACATACTTTGGATGAGGTCACAGCTGACAGACTATGGTTTTGCCTTCACTAGGATTCCCCTATATTGTGACAACCGTAGTGCTATTGCTCTATGCTGCAACAATGTACAGCACTCCAGGTCCAAGCACATTGAAATCCGACACCATTTCATTAGAGAGCAGGTTGAAAAGGGTGTGGTTAAATTATACTTCGTGATGACGGATTATCAGCTTGCGGACATATTCACCAAGGCATTACCAAGAGAACGGTTTGAATTTCTACTCCCGCGACTTGGTATGAAGAGTATGACTCCAGAAACCCTTAAACGTATTCAGGAAGGAGAAGAGGAGTAAAGGATGGTCTTCATATATCCTATGTATATTTGTATATAACTAACCACAAAAATATAAAACCTATAAAAACCATAAAAATTGAAAATGCCAAAAATATTTTTCAAGACATGTCTTCTGAAAATCGATAACATTTGCGGACCTAGAAATGTCATACAATAATGACACGAGGCTGTAAATGAAGTTCGAGCAGAAGTTCCAAATGTTTTCAAAACATGCCAAATGGCTTGCTATTATTTCAGATAGCAACCCGGTCATCATCTTAAAGGCAAGTATTTCAAAAAGAAAACTTGACCTCTCAACGGGAATTTATTCTCGGGCATGGTCTACTTTATGACCATGCAAAGGCTTGTGTTTACTTTGCAACACAACCCGTGCTTCCTATATACAATAAGTGTACGTGTCAGTGCATTTATTTGTCAAAATAAGAGAAATCTTATTTTTATTGGTAAAAAGTTGTCTTCACAATGAATCAGTGTTTTCAGTAATCACAAAAAGATTTTTCAAAGACAATTCGACCACTCAAACAATGACTACAACTCTTTAAATAGAAAACGGGTCATTATTTGAGGGGGAGCAATTTTCATCAAATAATCTTTTAAAACGGTCTTTCAAATTAAGTCACGAAATAAACGGATAAAGTTTTTAATAATGACGGATCACAATTTAAGGGGAGTTAATGGATTTTAACTACACAAGCTTTAGATGTCATTTGTTTCAAACTTTAGGGACTTATTTGAAATATGAGACCTAGTGAGTATAGGCTTTAAACGACATTCGATCAATATTGCCAACACCTCATAGTTGTAAAAGACTTAGGATTGTTTAGAAATAATCAACTAGTTTTAATAGCCTTGAAGTTGATTCTCACGGGATAGATCTAAGCTTAGTTATACCTCAAACACGATCTCAAGTATGTGTGCGTACAAGGTTTTGCTGATTCTGAGGTGTCGAAACCAGCAAGGGGGAAGGAGTAGATGTATACTTGATAGAGTCCATGGCCTTCTTTTGAAGTCACCTTCTTTAAATTTTAGGCCTTTCTTTTGTTTCTTTCGGGTGCACTATTTTAATAACCTGGTGGAAGAGTCATCTCGTCATTAGTCAATATGCATCATTTGAGTCCCCAAGGGGAAGTGTGGGGAGTATAATTATTTAAAATGTGAGAAGAGCTCTGTCTGATTCAATTAATGATTTACCCGACCGGTCAATCTCTAAGCTTATTCTTAAAATGAGTAGAAATATTTGATAAAAGAGGTACACATAGGGATTTAATTGTCTACATCCGGGACTTAGTTGACTTTGGTGTTTCAATTTATATCATAACTATCCTGAAGAGAGAAATGCGCTCATCCGGGACTTAATTGACTTTGGTGTTGCGGTATCACTCTTGAAAGGGTTAAGTGTGTACTTCGGATATCTGGGCTTTAAACATCAAGACTGCTTGATGCGGCTTCCAAGAAAGTTCTGAATCTACTCAAGAAAAGATTGTTGGTTTAGGGGGAAGCTAAGACAACATCAACACAGACATCACCAACCACACAAGCTCAAGTTACATATGTATCTGAATCTGTTTCATACTCGAAGTTTAAAGCAAAGACTTTCGTAACTTGGAAATAAAGTTGAAGAAATGCCGAAGAGTGCTTAGACAGAGAAAGATCAGATTGACAACTTCTTGAAAGAAAGAAGATTAATGAGGAGCTTAGAAAAGTTCGTTGGTGGGAGATTGTACGAAGGAGACCTACGACTGATACAAAGAACCATATGATTCAATCATATGATGTTCTTATCATTCAGGTCAAACCTCGTACATAATAATCTTGTAAATATATAAATGTGTAGTGTAGACTTAAAAATTAGGCATATATAGTGTTTGAGTATGAATTTTCAAGAATTTCTTAGTAAATTCAAAAAATTTCAAATTAACATACTCAAACACCATATAATTCCCTCATAATTTGAGAGGGAGCATTAAAATGTTCCTGTTAGATATTGTGTAACATTTTGTCCCTAAATGTTTAATCAATTGATATCCAAAATATCAAGGGATTAACATTTTGGATAAAGGGATAAAATGTGATTAAACTGCATCTAATCTGTACTGAAATGTGATCATATAAAATGGACTCAATGCACTCTACACTTAGCATGTACTACGATTACGGTGCACATGTTAAGGGGGATCTTTTAGTGATGATGAAAAACTTTCAAAATGTAAATCTTTTAATATTTATATCAAACACTTTGATTGAAATTTTCAATGATTTTGGTTTTGATTGAGATGGAATACCCAAAAGACCGACCATGTACTTAAATTTATAGAGTTATAAGGTGGTTTGCATAGTATTTTCAAATCACCATGATCCAGCCAGAACCGGAGGGATCTACCCACGGATATCCACTAGATAGTGTAGAAGTCCTTAGGTATGATACAAAAGGAGAAAAAGTGAGAATCGGGAATAATGCTAACTGAGTTGGAGCTAACACTGGAATAAACCCAACAAGGTGTTAGTTATGAAGTCTCGGTAAGCATTGAAGGGGTTGAAGAATGAAAAAGAAATGTAAGGATAAATGGTGAAAAGAAAGAAGCCCTCCATACACTTAGGCAGAAACCGGGTCAATACATAATCTGTCGGAAACACTAAGTTGTTTTCTGACATTGAAGACAGTCATGGACCTAGTGAACGTTTACGCACAACCCTCCCTTCCACCCAAGGTCACTCACTAGACAGCTTGTTTCATTTCTCACGAAGATTACACGCATTTCTATCAACTTTCTCACTCCAAGTTAGTTGATATTGAAAAGGTGGCAGTCTGCTCCAGCCTCCGATCACTAAAAACAAAGTGCACTATTGAGTCTAGAGCCAAAAGAGATCATCCATAAATCTCATTAGGACACCTCTCAAAATTATGCTTGCTAAGTCATACAATGTGAATAACAAGATATATATTAAGAGTCCTACGCATTATCCTTGTGAATTTGCCAGAACATCTGAGTGATATTACTCATAGTGAAGATGGAAATCCTGCTTGAGCCAACATCAAACAAGCTCATGGTAGGTGACTTGTGCGATTCTATATGAATCAAACTTGTGACAACTAGAAAGAAACGATGGTGCGATTCTATAAGAATCAAACTTGTTCCAGGTTATGAATTGACTATTGATGATGAATTTTGAAATGATTAACACTCTCGATGTGTCACAAAACCACTTTAGCAAGTGACACGTCGATTGATTTTTCAAATCAATTTTTTCTATTCAATCGGTGAGATAATAACTCACTGGTTCACTCTTATCATGCTGTCTGCTTTGAGACGTTCTAGTAATGAGAACATGTTGAGTTTGATGAATCTAATGCATATGTGTTAGAAAGATTTTATACTTCAGCTGGAAATCCTGTCAAGGAGATTCTTCTTAAATTGAATCTACCTGATCACAGGTCGATCCTCACAGATTCGAAGGTTACTCTAACCAAACACGGACAAATGACAAAGCCATATTCGTCTCCCGCTTTATTGCTAACTGTTTATTTTTGAATATATAAAGATGGTCTTGGAGGTACCTTTCCAGCTGGCTCACAAATTCATAGCCGCATCTCATAACGTCGACCTACATTTTATAAAAGAACCCATGGAAACTCCGTACATTTTCAAACAGCCACTAGCTCTGATGGCCGTACGTCTTGTCTTGAAGTGACGAAATATTAAAGACAATGAAATGTCAAAGAAGTTTTCCATCACTCGGTTATTTGAACGATCTTTCTCGAGTGACGAAGGTATAAAGTTAAAAAGAATATCAAAGATACATTGTTACCTGGCTTTTCAAACATCAAGAACATATGAGCATGTCGGGCGTCGAAAAGTCACAAGTTACAAATGAAAAAAATTTACAAATGGCAAAAAGAGATATGTTTGTTAGAATGACTTAAGGTGTTCAAGATCGCATTCAAGTCAAGATAATGAACAAGCGCAAGCCTAAAGTCAATGATCGCTAATCAAGTTTCACAAGATAAAGAACTAGGATAACAAGACTACGGCTAAAAATTGAAGACATTCATAAATGTAGAGCTTAAGTTTTGTAAATTAGAGGACCTCCCTTAGGGGAGAATTGTAGAATTCAAATAAGGATCGGTCACTCGTTTCAAATTCTACTTCAGCCGAGTCCCCCACCAATGTATTGTTAGTAATGCTAACCGTAGCCAACGGGGGGGGAAAAAGGAAAAGACCCATGGAAAGCCCATAAGGCCCATCCATAGCCGGCCAAGGTTAGTGTTTATACACCTCTCCGTGCCTTGTAGAGGTGGTTGGTTGGTTGTATTTTTTCACATAGTTAATGTATTTCCTTTCTTTTACTTTCTCTTACTAGAAATACGTCCTTCCTTCCACTGTCTTCTCTCTCTAATCTTGTTTTAAAGATTACTAATAATTCTTCAAAACATTACTACCAAATCGTTTTACTACGTCGAAGGCTAATCACAATTTTATTCTCTTGTTGGTCAAATTTGTGATGTGGATTTAGAAGTTGCTTTTTGGAAATCTTCATGTCATATTTGTGATTTAAAAGGCAATGACCTTCTCACAGGCTATCGTGGAACATATCTTTATTCAATCACTCTTCAAGTAACAACTTCTCTTAATCTAATTACTAATGCTAAGCGTTCATCTTCCTCAAGCATGGTATTGATGCATCTCGTCTCTCATAATTGAACTTCAACACCATCAACTTGCTTTCAAAGAATGATATTGTGAATGGCCTTCCAAAATTGAAATTCGTCAAATATCATCTTTGTTTTTCTTGTGAGCTGGGAAAAGTCAAACGTAGTTCTTTCAAGACTAAAATTAACCCAAACTCAAAAGGACGGTTACATCTTTTACACATGGACTTATGTGGTCCAATGCGGATAGAAAGTATAAATGGAAAAAAATATGTACTTGTGATTGTTGATGATTACTCAAGATACACATAGACTCATTTCTTGAGGTCCAAAGACGAAACACCAGAAGTTCTCATCAATTTCCTTAGAATGATTCAAAGAGGACTTCATGCTCAAATAAAAACAGTGTGATCTGACAAAGGCATAAGACTCTTCAAACATACTTTTCACACTAAGGTATTGAACACCAAACATCAATTGCTTAAACACCTGAACAAAACGATGTTGTCGAAAGACGGAACTGTACTCTTATTGAGGCTACTCGAACAATGCTAAGCGCCGCTAAACTTCCACTATTTTTTTAGGCTGAAGCAATTGAAACTGCATGTTTTACACAAAACCATTCACTCGTAATGCCTCGACATGAGAAAACACCATACCACATAATAAATGGGAGAAAACCTACTGTTAAATTCTCACATATTTTGCTCCTTATGCTACATTGTTAGAGATGGTGAGAATCTTGACAAGATGAAAGAAAAAGGTGATGCATGTATTTTTTATGGTGTATTCTACATAGTCAAAAGGTTACAAAGTATACAACAAGAGAACAAGATTGATAGTCGAGACTATTCATGTTAATTTTAACGAATTACCTCAAATGGCGTCAGATCATGACAGTTCTAGCCCCGCACCAAAATGTCAGACAATAGCACTTGAACATAACATTTTAAGTCTCGATTCCCAAAGTCAAGAAAATGTTCCTAGCAGATGAGGCAATAACAACATCACTTAATGAGTTGGAAATGCTATTTAGTCCGATGTTCGATGAATATTTCAATGGATCTACTCAAGTTGTGTAGAAGTCTTCTGTTGTTACTACTGTTGATGCATCCGACGTCAACAACAGAACATAACTCTATCTACTTCAACAACCGTTGCTACAGAATTAACTCAATTAGATATTCAAACAACACTTGATCCTACAACTCAAGAAAAAACTATCCATCTTAATGAGAACATCCATCAAGCAGAAAATGCATAGGTTGACGAAGACGAATTTATCAACATTTTCAGTACACCCGTACACGAAGTGGGAGAGTCATCTTCTCGCCATGTTGATTCATCAAACATGCATACATTAGAACATCCATTAGAACAAATTCTTGGAAATCCTTCATAGCCAGTTAGAACAAGATGACAGCTAGACACTGATGGCAAAATGTGTATGTTTGCACTCACCGTGAGTCAAGCAGAACCAAAGAACATCAAAGAAGCAATGGCTGATCATGATTGGATCAAAACGATGTAGGAGGAACTTCATCAGTTTGAACGACCAAATGTTTGGGAATTAGTCGACAAACCATACTGCAAAAATGTTATCAACATGAAATGGTTGTGGAAAAACAAATGTGATAAAGAGAACATTGTAATTCACAACAAAGTACGTCCTGCGACTAAGGGATGTCGTCAGGAAGAAGGAATAGACTTAAAAGAATCATTTTGCACCATTTGCTCGATTGGAAGCCGTTAGGATATTCATAGCGTATGCTGCACACAAATCATTTTCGGTCTACTAGATGGATGTCAAGACAACTTTTTTTAACAGAGCTCTGAAGGAAGAAGTATACGTAAATCAACCAGATGGATTCGTAGATACACATCATCCTAACAAAGTCTACCATCTCAAAAAGGCACTTTATGGACTTAAGCAATCTCCAAGAGCGTGGTACGATGAACTCTCCAAATCCTTGGTATCTAAAGGTTTTTCCAAAGGTTCTATTGATTCAATGATATTCATAACTAAACATGGGGAAGACATATTGCTTATGTAAATTTACGTAGATGATATCATTTTCGGGTTTACAAACCTAAAACTTTCTAAAAAGTTTGAAAAACTAATGCACAACAAGTTCAAAATGTCTATGATGGGGGAGCTAAAATTATTTTTAGGACTTCATATTCACTTATCCTCACGTGGCATCTTTATAAACCAAGCTAAGTATGCCCAAAAGATACTTAAAAGCATGGTATGACCTCATGTGATAGCATTGGTAAATCAATGGCTACAAAATCCCTAGATGCTAACTTGAGTGGAACACCTGTAGACCAAATAAAATATCATAGCATGGTCGGGTCACTCATGTAGTTAATAACAAGTACACCGGATATTATACATGCAACATGTTATTGTGCGCGTTATCAAGCGAGACCAACAGAAAAGCACCTCAAGGAGGTTAAACGGATCTTTTGGTACCTAAAGAATACCATTCATATGGGACTCTGGTATCCGAAGAACACCAGTTTTGAACTAAGTGCTTTTTCAGACTCTGATCACGCATGTTGTCATGATACATGAAAAAGCACTTCTGGTGGTATACAATTTCTAGGTGGTGATAAGCTCGTTAGTTGGTCGTCCAAGAAGCAGGACTACACTTCTATGTCAATAGCCGAAGTCGAGTATGTGTCTCTATCTGCGTGTTGTGCTCAAGTCCTCTGGATGAGAACTCATCTCACATATTATGGCTTTTACTTTGATAAAATACCTATGTATTGTGACTCAAAGGCATCATAACCATCTCGTGCAACTCGATTCAGCACTACCGCACCAAGCACATTAATGTCAGATATCACTTTATCAAAGAACAGGTTGAAAAGGGTATTGTTGAATTATTCTTTGTTGGAACTGGATAAAAGTTAGATATCTTATTTACTAAAGCTCTGTCGCAAGATAGGTTTTAGTACCTCGTCAGACGACTCGGTATGAGATGTTTGACTCCAGCAGAACTGGAGATTTTAGCAAATGAATATGTTTGATATACATCAAACATCGATTTGTAAATATTTTTAAAAAATAAAAAAATAGAAAATCCTTCTAAAACAAAATACAAAATCAAAATTTTCAAAAATACCAAAAAGAATCTTCTGACATGTCTCTTGGAATCGATAACATTTGCGTACCTAGAAATGTCGATTAACATTGACACGGGTGTGTAAGTAAAGTTTGAGCAAGAGTTCAAACGTTTTAAAACATGTCACTTCTAATTTTCTTATGACTTATTTCAGTTCATAACCCGGACTTCAATGTAAGGAAAGTGTATCGTCAAAGATAACTTATCCTAACAACGAGAAGGTCAATCTTTTCGGGTCTTGAGCTAATAAATCAAAACATTCAAAGTTTTGAACTCATGACAATGGCTTACAGTAACTTCAGACTGTAACCCGGACCCAAATGTCACAGGGGAGTGTACGCTTCAATGCGCTTACTCTAGAAGAAATGAAATCTTCTTTAATTGGTTTGTAAAACCGTTGAACATAATTTTTCAAGAACTTTAAATGTCAAATACTTATGGTATAATAATTATGGTATCTTTCAAAATTTGTGGTATCTTTTCAAATGTGTGTTCAACACTCCCTTCCTCATATAATTCTACACCAGATTTAATCTTCCCCACTAAAAGACAAAAAAGAGAGCGTCTTCCTAGGGGCGGCCCCCTAATAGGTAGGACGGCCCCCAGATAAATCTGGGACCGTCGGGACCGCCCACAAAAAACGTTGGATTTTCCTGGCTATAAATACTACACTATTCTTAGCAAAAAAACACACCTCTTTGCACGAATTTTTCAGATAACTTTCTTTCACTACAACCTTCTTTCTCTTTTTAAATCTCTTGATCACTAACATTGTTTAATCTTGTTTCAAGTGATCCAATCTCATCTTCTACCTTCTTCCTTCTTCTATCAAGTGCAAGAGAAGAACACTCGTATTCGCCAAGAAACGAAGTGTTGTAGATTAGTGATTTATCCTCTCTTCTTCTAATATCCAAAACTCTATTTTCTTGATCTTGTGTTTGTGTGTAAAATCAGACAGTGTATAAATCAGATTGTGTTGATCGTGTGTTGGTTAGTATTTTAGTCATTAAAATACATTGGTGAAGTGGTAGATTGGTTCTAGCTAAGATTAGGACTCGACATTTAGCTTAGTGTTGGAAAATAACGTAAGCGAAGTGTAAACGATTTTTGTCCGCCTAAAGGGAGCTTGTTGACATAGTGAAATCTCGAGTCGGATACTCGAGAGTGGAGTATGGCGAAGAAGAGCTTCGTAGCCGAACCACTATAAATCTCGGTGTTGTGGTTTGATTGTTCTATCTCTTACCTTTCATCTTTTACTTACTCTTATATTTATTATTTGTATTGTGATTGTGTTACAAGTAGTTAGATACATTAGTCGTTCATATTGTTGGTTGATCTTGCATATATTCGAATCTAGTGTTTTTATAAACAAAGTTTTTAAAACGCCAATTAACCGGTAAACTATTCAACCCCTCCCCTTCTAGTTTCCATAATTGGTATCAGAAGCCGAGGTCACTCAAGATGTTTAAAATATATTGTATGTTAAAGCTTGGATCGATTTATGGATTCTGACAAATATCTAGAAGGGTAATCTATGCAAAGACCACCACTTTTCGAAAGTGATAGTTTTATCTATTGAAAAAATAGATTCAAAACATATGTAAAATCAAAAGATCTTGATATTTGGCATGTTATTACCAACGGTGATTTTCAACCTATTAAACAAAATTCGGAAACCAAATTAGATGAGATTATCCCTTTTGAAAAACAAAGTGATGATCTTAAAAAGAGGCTTGTTAAAAATAACGAAGCCAAATTGGTTATTTACATTGCTTTACCAAGAAAAGAATATGAAAGAACTTTCATGTGTAATATTAAGCATAAAAGATCTTAATTGATGACTAGTGTGTGTGAATTAAGGTGTAATTAGTGTGTGTGTTTAGAGAGAGAATTTCTTAACCTTTTCTCATTTTGATTATTCGATACATATGAATTGTGTGGAGGATTAATCTTTATGGTAGCCTAATGCCTTATTTTTATTAGCATTATAACCTACTCCTTTCTTGCTTTTGTCAGTTATCTGACTTTCTAACATTTCATTTAAGTCTTTAGCAGATTTATCAAACTTTGCAATCTTAAAATCAACTCCCTCCTTTTCTTGTTTAACCTTTTCAAGCTCAGTCCTAAGTAACCCTAACTTATATTCTTTAGAACCTACACTTCTTTTAAGTGGAGCAATTTCCTCAGAGAAAAGAACTTCATGTTCTTTATATTTAACAATTTGATCTTCTAAAGTTGCTAAACATCTTTTGTATGTAGCTGCTTTAAAACCAGTATCACTTAATTTAACAAGCAAATCATCATACTGTTTCTTTAGAGCTTCATAGTTTTTCAGACAATTTTTTAAACAAGATTTATCATTTTTTACCTCAGAATCTGAGAATGCCATGAGAGCCATGTTTGCCTGAATCTCTTCCTCTGCCATGTCACTCCAATCAAAGCCAACACCATCTATAGCACACATTGCCTTTTCAGAAGCATCTTCAATCTTTATTGTCTTTGTTGAGTTACCTTGATTCTAATTTCTGTTGTCTTTACTCCTAGGTGCTCTGCATTCCCTGACAAAATGTCCCATTTTATGGCAGTTGAAACATTCTACATTTGATTTATCATATCTAGCAGTATTGCTTCCATCAATGATGATTTTCCTTCCAATTCTCTGATAGAACTTTCTTGCCCTCATGCTTAGTAGTGCCATATTCCACTTTAAATCCATTTCTTCCAAATCATCATCATGAAGTTGCTCAAGGTCTTCATGAACTAGTTGAGACCCTTTTGGTTGAGTGGATAGAAAGGCATATACTGTGGCATCACTAAAGCTAGCAGTACAAATTTCAGTACTGGCAGTATTAACCTTTGTGGTAGCAGTACTAACTTCAGGGTTAACAGTATTAATATTATTAGTACTGCTTGCACCTGAAGTAGTTACAAATGCCAAGTTTTTATCATCATTGCTTGCACCAGCAGATTTCTTAACCTTCTGTTCAACAATTTTAAAATTGTTGTACAGATCATCCAAACCCATAGTATCAAAATCAGGTTTGTTCATCCAAACTACAACATGTGTATCCCATTCAGAAGGTAAGCTCCTTAAAAATTTTACATTTAGATCTTCTGGAGGAGTAACCACACCCAGAATTGCCAATCTACTAACAAGCTTTTGAAGCCTGTTAAAGATAGAATCAAGTGATTCTGAGCTTGAAGCACTAAAGTTTTCATACTGTTGTTTCAACAGAGCCTTCTGTGTCTTCTTTGTTGCTTCATTGCCTCCAAATCGAGCTTTAATTGCAGCAAACATTGATTGAGCATCAACATACTGGTCGAAGGTAAGTTGATGTTCATTGGGCAGTGCCATGAGCAGTAGACTTCTTGCCTTTACATCATTCTTTTTACATGTCTTTTCTTCAATAGTAGCAGGCACAGTCATCTTTGTTGTTGTTGATGTACCACTTTCTGGTGGTGTTGTTACAGGAATAGGTACCCATGAATTCCCATTCTCTATGACCTCCCATAGAGCATAATCCTGGATCTGAAAATACTGTTTAATCCTGATCTCCCACATCTCATACTCCCCGAGTTTGAGCATGGGAAGCTTAGCCAAAGCATTGTTCTGTGTATTCTCCAACTCCATTACTTCTAGATCAAAGTTTCTCAAAGCACAGGCTCTGATACCACTTGTTGATCCCAAGCCTTGATCGATTCTTTACCTTGTAAAGTGTATGTTACCTTGGATGAATCCAAAATAACAATGGTAGAGACTTTGTTTGTATATCAAAGTGTATGCGGAATCTACACTTCAATACTCTAGAAGTATTAATCAATGAAACAGTACTAAACAATGAACAATGAATAAAACACAAAATGCTTCAATATTATTAGATCAATAATACGAGTACTCTTGCTTAGTACTAGGGTTACAACCTTGAAGCTATATGTTCTTTCTCTAAGATGTATATCTGTCTCTTAAGTATATATAAAACCTTAACCTAGGATCTCCTTTTATACACCACAAGGAGTCCTTTACAAGATAACTACCGAACTTTTAGGATCAATTACAATTATAATCATATACGACATATCTTCCTAAATATATATAAAGAAATATATTCCACATTTATACTCTTTGCCATCCTATCTCCAAGTCAGCAGCAATAACACATCAGCATTATTAACTTTTCCTTATAGCAGTATTAACTAACCTACACATGCAGTACTAAGATTTATACCTGCAGTAACTAAACTACATTTGTACTGTTAGTTATACCTTGGCAGTATTAACTCTTGATGAAGATTTATTCCCAACAAATTCTTTCTAACTCATAATCTACCTCCTTCATTCCTCATAGAATACAAACGATCCATCATCAACCTTCAATCATTATTACATAATAACAGATTTGTAGTTATGATCACAGAATAAAAACCAACCCTCATTATTGCATAATAATAGCTCTGCAGTTATGGTCTAATACAACTTTCCAGGTGCCTCACTTGCAGACTTAAAAAAGGTAGCCTATCCTGGATGAATGTATAAATGCACAGACTACCAGTTTAGCTTTCCAGATATCGTAACAGACATCGCATCACGTATCAGATAAGTTAAGAGAAAGGAAACATGCCGATCAATTCAGGCATTCCTATAGGTTCCAAAACAGCTTCCAAAGCTACAATGTTGTCCTACTCTTCCCAGTCAAAACCTCTTTTATTCTTGGACCAGTTAGAGGTGGATGTTACTGGCACTATTGTTGTAATGATTGGAAGGGTCTGGGAAGTGACTGCAGTAACCGGGCGCTATTTGAGCATGAACTTTGTTGTTTCTGACTCCAAGGTAAGGATTAGAAATTATACGATCTTTATTAATGGTTGTCGCTGATGCTGAATTCTTGCAGGGTAATATGATCCACTGCATTGCCAAATCAACCGCTGCACACAATTTCCTGAGATTGAAATAAGGAGGTATATATTCTTTCAAAAACTTTGTGGTTCTCCCTAATAAAGATGAGTTTCGGATCTTTAGACATGATATGTTCATGATTGAGTTTGAGGCGGAAACTACTGCGCGAAAGGTTTCTGCCGACCCCCACGGTTTCTGCAGATATCCTTTCCGTTTGATAGAATTTGATCAGGTGGAACCTACCAACAACAAGTATTTAATTGGTAAGTAGTTGATTCATTTGTTTGTCTGACTGTTTAGGCCATGTTTTATTGGCCGACTATACTTACAAAACATTTAATGCCCTGCATATATAGCCGGGTATGTAACTAATGTTGGGCGGACAAGTTACACGAAGACAGGATCCTTGAATTTTACCTGGCAAACCAGAGGTTAGTATTGTTGACTGCATACAACTCATTTGTTCTACAAAGTTGGGATGGCTATGATTGTTATCTTATAGAACAGGGGC
>BQNB010021233.1:0-37125 GCA_026074375.1 Tanacetum coccineum | reverse complement strand
GAGTTGAACCAATAGTTTAGACTTCTCTTCAATAGTCAACTCTTCTTGTTCCTCTTGTTGCAGCCTTTGAGCCACTCATAATTTGTCTCAACCTTATCCTGAATATCATTCCATTGTGCAATTAAGGCAGCATTGGCTTCTTCTTTCTCTCTTGCAATCCTCTCTTCCTCATCAAATTCAGCTTGTAGTCTTATAGCTTCTTGTTTATCAAAAAGGACTTGATCTTTCTTCTTGATCTTCAAAGGGTCTTCTTCCATAATTCCTTTACCCTTATCCTTTGAAGGAATTGCTGGTGTAGTTGTTGTTCTTGTTTCACTTGGCTCTTGAAGAAGAATTCCTGCAGTAGTTTTTGTTGTAGTTGTTGTTATTGATTCACTTGGCTCTTGTTCAGGAATAACTAGCCCTTTAACTTTGGGTCTTACACTCTTCAACTCTACTAGTGTTTGAGCCAAAGTAAGTTCAACAGTAGTTATTGTAGCAGCACTAACTAGAGCAGCATCACCAGCAATACTAACTACTTCTTCAACAACATTAACTTCATCATCTTTCTTCTTAGCAGCAACATCACTTTCCACAACCACCTCATCACCTTCAAGATCATTTACACCAAACATATCTTCATCTCTAGGAACATTGACCAGGTAAATGTCTTTAACAGCATCTATAGCATTTATCCTCTCCTGTTTGGATGCATCCTCCTCAACTAAACTTGCATCATCAGATGATATTACCTTAGCACTTAGACCAACCTTGTACAATCTTTTGAGCTTGTGAGGTCTTGACCTTTGCTTCTTCTCAAGCTTTTTGATCCTCCTTTTTAAGCTTTCAATCTCTAATGCCTAAGTGTTCTTTGTGTGTTCTAAATCAAGAACCCTGTTTTGTAAGTTGGTACACAATGCCATCAATTCCTCAAGTTTTAGTCTATCCTTACCACTGAGCAGTGGATCATTGGAATGTGTAGGTACATTTCCTCATTGTCAGCCTCATCTACTATAGGCTCTGCAGACCACTGGATTAAGGTATCTCAGTGTCCTATCTCTTTGGTTTCCTTGGTTTATGTTTCTTTTGGGGTTGAGATGTTGATGGTTAAGTAATGATGGGTGTGTGATGAGGATCATTAGGATTTGCTGAACCTTCACCTATCTCTTTATGAGCTTGAACCATCATTGTTAAGAACAAGGGTGTAACTCTACCAGAAAAGTCCTTTCCCTGCCTCTTCATATTAGCAAAAACCTTCTTTGTATGAGAGGGAGTAACATAAATCTCATCATGGGTAGACATATCACCAACTTGTTTATTTAGAAACACTTGCATAAACCTTGGATACATTAGAAATTTATTCTCATTATTCAAGTTCTTTACCATACTTTCAAAGATGTACTTTAAAAAGTTGAACTTTTGGTTTGTGGCTAAGCAGATTATTGTAGAGGCCATAGTGCTACTAAATTCGTTCCATGCAGTAGTCTTAGCACTTAGGCATTGCAGAATAGTATGAATCAAAAACTTCCATTGAAGAGAAAAGAAAGCCTTATAAAAGGTAAGCTTCTGTAAAAGTTTTTCATACCCTATTCTTGTCAGTTCTTTAAAAATTGTAGCATTGGGTAGACATTCAATTCCTTTAGCATCTTCCAGTTGAAGATCTCTTCTTATACTTGCTTCAGTGATGATCACCTTCTTCCTATCCACTAGGGCTTGTAACTGCACTTCCTCATTCACAGTTTTCACCTTTACAGTAGCCCAAAATTGCTCAACGCATGAAGTATAGATTGTAGGATTGATCGTCAAAGCATAATTGATGATACCGTTAGCATTCAGAAAATCAACAATTTGCTTAAACCCTTCACTTTCAGCATATTTAGTCAAAAATGCGACCATATTATGTGAATCAGCAAACTTTAGAGGAGCCATTGTGTTAGGTTTTGATGATAAATGATAAAATTGAGTTAGGGTTTATGATTAGAGAGTATATGATTGAATGAAATCGATTAAATGAGTGATTAAAACCTTTGATCGAAGTATTTATGAAAGTACCCTCAACGGCATTAACATTCACCAGCAGTTGTAAGTTTATGCCTAGCAGCATTAACTTTCAACTAGCAGTAGTAACTCAGCAGTAGTAAGTTATGCCTAACAACATTAACTTTCACTAGCAGTATTAAGTTATGCTTGACAGCACTAACTTTTAACTGGAAGTAGTAAGTTTATGCCTAACAGCATTAACTTTGAGTCACCAGCATTAACTTCAATTCTATTCTAAATAGCTTTTCCATCATCAATGTAACCTTTTGGCTCACAAAAACTCTCTGTCTGTTTTTGATTTTTCTCAATTCTTTTTGCTCACAATTCTCTCTATCTGTTTTTGCTTTCTCTCAATTCTTTTTGCTCACATTTCTCTCTATCTGTTTTTGCTTTCTCTTAATTCTTTTTGCTTACATTTCTCTCTATCTGTTTTTGCTTTCTCTCAATTCTTTTTGCTCACATTTCTCTCTATCTGTTTTTGCTTTCTCTTAATTCTTTTTGCTTACATTTCTCTCTATCTGTTTTTGCTTTCTCTCTTTCTGTTTTTCAACTCACCACATCTCTCAATTCTTTTTCTCACTAAAACACTCTATCTTTTTTTATTTCACACAGCTCTCTTTCTATTTTTATTCTTATAATATCTCTCAATTCTTTTTCTCACTGAATTACTCTATCTGTTTTTAATTTACACATCTCTCTTTCTGTTTTTATACTCACTATTTCTCTTAATTCTCACAATATTAATTATACCTAACAGTATTAAGTATAACTAACAGAATTAACTCAGCAGTATTAAGTATAACTGGCAGCACTAATTATACTTAACAGCAAAAACTTAAAGTTACGAGCACTTAATCTAATTTCATCCTCATCAGCTTTTCCATTCCAATCCAAACATTCTTCCCTTGATTAAGACTTCAGAGATTGATCATGACAATACTATGAATCAGATATTGAAATCTACTTACATCAAATGCTTTTGTAAGCAAACCTGCAACATTCTTGTCAGTATAAATCTTGATCATTTGAATTAGCTTCTTTTCATTGGAATCTCTGATAAAGTGATGTCTAATCAATTCTTTTCATTGAAAACTCTGATAAAGTGATGTCTTGGTATGTGTTTAATTACACATACCTTTTACCATTAAAAACAAGTTAAAATAACCAAAAACGGACTTAAAATGCCAAAAATATGCTTGTTTTGCTAATTGTATTGTGTAGGAACGGATATCTAAGAAAAGGACGAAACCCGAAGCCAAAAGTCAAGAAAAACAAGTTTAGGGACTAAACTTGTTAAATCCCTAAACTTGTTTTAAAAAGAAGAAAAGAAGAAAATAAAGAAAAGGGGCAAAACTGCCAAATGCCCAAAGAGATACCCCAAGGGCCAAGTCTGCCACCTTTCCAAAGTTATAACTAACAAGGACTTGTGATGTAATGCTCATTATAACCCTTGAGGGGTGAATTTGCCAAGTCCCAAAATGTTTGACAACAACAAGGACGATGTGTGTTATAAACACATACAACATCAAGGACCAAAAGTGGCCATTACCCAAAACCTTTCCCTGTCACCCCAACCCTTTTTATAACAGTTTTCCCGCCCTTTTCAAACCCCAACCAACTCACGAGTCTCCTTCCTCCCCTTTATCCTGCAAACCCAAACAACCCCATGGACAAACATCCCCCCTCCTCTCCACTATCTTTCCCACCAAAAAAGGGGCATTGCCAAGTTGGCAATCCACACCGTTTTCAATGTTTATGCTATAATCAATGGCTCAGGATCAAGGGTTTGGGAACCAAGAAAAATTGAAGGCCAGGATTACATCTTTGTTTCACTCACACAACAAACACACAAGTCTTTTGTGTGTCTACAAGAAAGCACACTAGCAAGAAGACAAGAAGAGCAAGCAAAACCCTAGTCGTTTTTACTATTTAAGCAATGTAAGCCCATTGAGGCAAGTATGTAGTTTTAGTTTCTATAATTATTCTTTTAAGTGATTTATGCAACTTTTTATGTATTTTCTGTTTTAAAGAGATTAAAAAAAATTCAGTTTGCTTTTAATAATAGTTCTAAGTTACTTGCATACCTTTTTTATATCATATAAAATTGGGTTTAAACACTTTTATACAAAGTTTAAAAGAAAAATGAAAAAAGGAAAAAGAAAAAGTTACTGTTGGATAAAGCTATGGATGAATGAGCAATTTGGGAAGGCTTATTGGGTTTTGCTTAGTTTAAGCTTATTTATAACTTTTGGTAAGAATTTTAGAGCTTAAATAGTTTCCTAAAATCCTGTTTTGAGCAAGGCTTAAAGGTACAACCCCTTTAAATTTGCTAAAAGTTAAGCTGTAGCAATTGCTTATTAGCTTATTTTTTTAGCTTATTACTGTTCTTTTGTGCTTATTGGTGTTTATTTATGCTAAAGTCTGCCTTGTAGTTGATTTCCTTTCACTTACATTCAAATTGCTAAAAACTGTCTACTTTAGCTTATTCTGTCACTAGCTTATTATCCATTTTAAGTGCTTATTTGTTTTGCTTTTTACCTTTTTATTGTTTAATATTGCTTAAGTAGTGTTAGTCTTTTAAAAAAAGTTTAGTTTACTTCAGCTTTTATAGCTTAAAAGTCACTTTTAAGATATTAAGGGGGTGTTTGGGTTAAGTGTGAAAACGGGTCAAAACAGTTTGGTATGGGTTGTGGTCACAAAGTTAGTTTTAGCTTAAGTATTTGAGCTTATTTAAGTTTGTTTTGCTAAAGTTTTTTAAGTCAAAACCTGTTTTTCAAGTTTTTATAAGTGCTCTTGAACCTGTTGTTTTTTAAAAAGGGATACAATGGCTTATTTAGATAAGCCATTGTATACTTGAGTTTTAGTGTCAAAAAAGAGTGTCATTGTGTGTTTAAAACAAGCTGACAAAACACCCTTGAGTCAATTTGACTTGTTGAGTCAAACCTGCCAAGAAGTAAGTGTCAATTTCTTTAAGCCAAAAAGCCCTTTTTAAAGAACCATATTCAGCATGTTTTCATTGTTTTTAGAAGCCTAGATTTTGAGCATAAGCTCACCTTAAGCCCTTTTTCATCTGTTTTCATTTTGTTTTTGATTTTGAGCTTATTTGACAGCTTAAAATAAGCTGTCAAATTAAGCCCTTGTTTTAGCTTAGTGTTCCCCTATTTCTTTTTGCAAAAATCAGCAGCTTTAAATTGTTTTTAGGAGCTTAAAATTTGAGCATAAGCTCACCTCAAGCTATGCTCAATCTGTCTTGACTTAATTTTTCATTTTGAGCTTATTTGACAGCTTATTTTGAGCTGTCAAATTAAGCCCTTTTTTTAGAAAATTTGCCCTGGTGCTAAGGGCTTGTCTTTAAGCCCACTGTTCTAGCTTATTAGGGGGCTTTAGCTCAAGCTTTTGGCTTTTCTAGAAAGCCAATAAGCCCCTTTATTAAGCCCTAGCTTTGTAGACCTTAGGAAGCACTCTAGGTAGCTTAAATTTAAGCTCAAATTAGGCCTTTGAATTTTTTAGCATAGTGTAGGAAAATAGCTTAATTTCTTTTCTGGCTTATTAGGTGCTTATTAATGGTTGAATTTAGCTTATTTTAGTTGTAGTTGCTTATTAGGATTAAGTTTTCCCTTGTTTCTTAGCTTATCTTGCCCCTTAACAAGCCTAGCAGACTTAAAATTCACCCTAGCAGTACTAACTCCCAAGTTAGTACTGCTGAGTGTTTAAGCCAATTTCTGGCTTATTGGGCTTATTTCATTTGCTTATTTTTGTTCCTAGTAGTTCATAATGTTGGTGTGTTAAGTTGTGTTTGCTCATTTTCCCACTTTCTTTGCTTAATTGTTCATAAAAGTGATTAAGAAAAGCCAATTTTTGCTTTAAGCTCAATATAAGCCACTGCCAAACAAAAAGCCTTTTTTTAGCTTATTTTTAGCTTTTCTCAAAAAGTCGTAGTTATGAAAAATGATAAGCTTCATGTGTTCTACAAGTTTGTTTAAAAAGTTTTGAAAAAAAAGAGGAGATAAGGGGAAACCCGGGTGAGCAAGACTCGAACCCGGGTCTCTCCCTCAATACACCTCTTTTATAACCAACCCTCTTACCGCTGTGCCCTTGGGTCTTTTCTGTTAGACCCTTGGGCACTTGGGTATTTAAGGGGGTTTTGCCCATATTAGTTATAAGCTCGTTTGAGCTTATTTTCGGCTTATTTATAAGCCGAATTTCGGGCTTCTTATTTTTCTTAGGTAGGATTTAGGGTCTAGTATTTTAGGTAATTTTTTCAGAATTTTTAAAAATAGTTTAGTATTTTTTATAATTTAATTTCGTTAAAAGTTTTAAAAATTCATAAAAAATACAAAAATTATCAAAAAAATATTTTTCTTTTTTAGAAAATTTTCTTTAGTCATATTTTACGTAGGAAAAATAGAAAGACTTTCGTAGGGTTAATTTTTCAAACTTTTGATTTTTAAAGAACGGGTCTCGGGTACGGATCTTGACTTGACTCGTTTTTGGGTCAAACGACCTCCGTTTTCAGTCTAGTCTTTTTCATTCTTCATTATTAGTCCCCTAGAGTAGTTTAGAAGTAAAAATTTCTTTGTAGGGTTAATTTTTAAGATTTTAGGTTTTTGACCCCTTGTTCGGGATTCCTGCTCTCGTTTTTCAGCTTAATTTCATAATTTTTAGGTTTTTCTCAATCGTTTTTGTTTGTTATTGATTAATTTAGCTTTCTACTCTCTCAAATCATTAATCTCATTCAAACTCCAATTTTCCGACTGTATCGATTCTCCAGCACAGCCTCGTTGGGGATAAACGACCCGGGGATATTCTATACTACTCCTCGGTTTCATTGATTGTGTTTTTAAATTATACTTACTATATATATTGTATTATATATTATATATATTTTAAGGTGTAGTTTAGCATCAATCAAATTTTTGGCGCCGCTGCCGGTTTATTTCTATGTTTTTAAAGATAGTTTGGAAATTCTTTTCATTCTGCTTCATCTTTAAAATCATATCATTGTTTTTGACAAACATATTTATAACTCTTTGACCATCCAAGAATTTAGTCATTAATTTTTTGAAATCAGTTTTAGATTGAGGTTCTTGGTTGATAGGTTTAGACTTTTTGTTGGGTAAAACACAGGTAGTTTTACGATCGTCGCTTTCATAGAGTTTCCAATGAACAGTTCTCATGCTACGGATACGTCTTTTGAAATATTCGAGATCATTTCTCACATCATTGTTTAATTCTGTAAGTGATTTCTCAGAATCATTAGGATCATGAAGGGATTGGTGAGAAAACGAATCATACAAATTTTGGTTTTGATAATCTTCATATTGGATGTAATTTGCTTCATGACGTTCACACATCGGCGTATAATCGTTCATGTGGTTTTTAGAAGCGTTTCCATTTCTAAGCTCATTATATTTCTCACGCATATCTTGCAATTCTTCATTTAAGCTTATATCTTTAGAATCCATAGCCTTCAATTTTTCCACAAATCGATAATTATCAGTATTACTATCACTTCCATTAGCGAAAGAAACAGATTTTTGATGATGTTCATTTTTAGATTTAATGGCCCAATCATGTTAGAAAAGGACTTTGTCCTCAAGAAGTTGAAAAGCTTGATTTGGACTTTTGTAGAGGAAAATTCCTTCAGCTGTTACGTCCAGGATTGCCTGAGTGGGTTTGTCTAGACAGTGATAGAATATTTTAATAATAACTCCTTTGGTCAGACCATGCCCATGGCATTTTTGAAGCATGTTCTTCAGTCGTAACCAGGCTTCGGTTAGACTTTCACATATGTTTTGAGAGAAATTTCTGATTTCAAGTAAAAGACGGTTAAACAACGAAGGTGGAAAGAATCTGTTTATAAAAGCTTTTCTCATTTGTTCCCACGATGTTATAGATTCTTCATTAAGTTCGTTAAACTAGGTTTTAGCTTTATCGGATAGGGAATAGGGAAATATCAAAAGCTTTACGGCTTCACTTTGAGTTTCACCATATTTGAACATGTTGCAGATTGCGATAAATTCACGGATGTGGTCATGCGGATCGGCCCGCAGATAACCATCGAATTTATTTTCCCGAATCATATTTAAGTGAGTACTGTTAATAACAAAGTTGTCATCAACATCGATTTGAACAATGGCAGAATTAGGAGTCGGTGCTACAGTCTTAGCACTTTCCCACATAGGTTGATCATCGGGATCAAGAATTATTTGTTTGGGTTCGACATCCTCTTCAGGTATATTTATAACGATAAAGTCATTAACGGTAGAATTTTGAGTTGAAGATTTGAATGATTTGATCTCGACGGAATCTTTCTGGATAGTTTTAATCTTATAAGTCCTTGCTTTTAAACTTTTATTAAATTTATATATTAGATTTACTAGTTGTTTTCCGAAAGATAGGGGATTTATACATACGTTAAGCATTTTGCAAAAATACATATATATATACATATATTTAAGGCTAATAGGATAATATTCAAAATAAAATAAATTATTTTCATATATTTTTTTTATATTTTTATATTTTTTTATTCTTTTATTTTATATATATTTTAATTTAATTATATAGCAAATAAGGATAAATAAATAAAAGATTTTTTTTGGATAGGTACGGCGTACTTTAGGAAAAGTGCGCCGGCTTTTTTGGAATTTTATGTTTTTTTAAAATAAGATTTTGTCTATGAAATTTTGCAGAAAGTGAGGCGTACTTGGGTAAAGTACGGCGTACTTTCTGGGTTTTCAGGAAAACAGGCGCACAAATAGGATGTGCGCCGTACTTCCTAGAGAAAAATGATTTTTTGGTTTCCGTTTGCCAGAAAACGGTACGGCGGGTTTGAAAATTTTGAAACAAAATAGCACCTAAAACAAGCAACAAACTGATAACAACTTAAACAATTCCCCGGCAGCGGCGCCAAAAACTTTGATGTGTGTTTTCCAAGTTTTAAATTTATAATACTAGAGATACTGATTTTTACTAAAACACAACACTCGGGAAGTATACCCGTTCGTGTATAGTATAGCTTTTAGGTAAGTCTAGGTCGTTCCATGGGAATTGAAGTTTTCACAGTTTGTAATTAAGGTGCTAAGGTTAATAAGATTGTCACGGATCAAATTAACCAAGACGAACATATATCAAATAATGCAAAGAAAGCAATTAAAGGATGATTCAATCAAATGATTAAGGTATGTTTGTTTAGGCAATGATCACTTAGATAATGATGTGTTTGGAATAGTGTTTAAAATAGAGTTATCACAAGTTATAAATCCTTTCGGCCTTTAAATATAACTAGTGATTATATCGATTAATAACAACAAATCCTTTCGGCCTTTATAAGTTATTATAACCAATATAGTAAATGGAATGATAAAACATAAGTTTATAAGTATCCTTTCGGCCTTTACACTTAAAAAAATCATGTTTAACCATTTCAATAAACACATATCCAAATGCTCCATATCAAAGAGCACATAATGCTAAAACAAACATAATACAACTACTCCATGATCAAAGTAACAAAACACATAACATTCATCATGGATTCAACAAATATTATATTCAAAAGAGTAACAAGATTAATACCAATTCCAAGAGAAAAGTATGGTGATTTTATTTATTATATTCAAAGCAAAATCCAGAACCTATGAACAATTCTATCACAATCGCTTATAGATTCGAAATAACACTATAACTATGCTTCTTTGATGGATCAAAAACTAAAAACAATGATGAACTTCAACCAAGACTATCCAAATTCTTCAAGAACTTTGATTATAACGGTGGCGGTCGATGGTGGTGATGGTGGTTGAAGGGTGGTGATGGAGGAGAGGTTTTGCAGGCCTTTAGCCTAAAAAATAACCCTCTTAAAGGTTCCACACTAAGTGGGATGATTTGTGTTGGATGTGTTGTAATGCAAAAATCGTCCTCTATTTATAGGCTAAAATTTGGAAAAAGTGCGCCGGTTTTAGAATTAAGTGCGGCGCATTAGAGGAGTTAATGCGATGGTCATTTAATATTTTGACTGGAAGTGCGGCGCACTTACAAATAAGTGCGGCAGTTTTGGTGAGTTAATGCATGTGCATTTATTAGACTTTAGATCTTCTGATTCGGGAAAAGTGCGGCGAACAAAGATATAGGTACGCCGGTTTTAGAGGCTTCATAGGAAAGTGCGGTGAACTTTGTAGAAAGTGCGGCGAACTTCTTGAACTTTTAAATAGAAAATTTTCTTTTCTTGTATTCGCCTTCCAAAGTGTGTAAATCTTTGAGCTTGAGTCTTTAGAGTCTTCAAGTGAACCTATAAGCAATTTAAGCTTGATTAAGTACCAAAAGTTCATGAGAAATGATAAAATAAACATAAATAACGCCATAGAACATATATAATTTAGGCGTTATCAATTAGTTTGGAGGGAAATAGTTAAATTTGAATCTCGTGCTTAATCGACTTGTACTATGAGCTTAAAGGAGTTTTACTAGGGTTTTGGAGGGAAAAGGTATTCGAATTTCATGCATTGATAACTTGTACACATGCCTTATTAGCTTGTACATTTGTTTTGTATGTAAACATTACATATATTTAGGGTTTTGTTATAAACGTTGATGTTTAAAATCCGTTTTGATATAACGTTATGGAAAGTACGTTAAATAGATAACGTATGGATTTTAGAACATATTACTTGACATATTAGAATGTTTACTTGACATAAACATTGATGGAATTGGTATTGGTGGTTGCATGAGCTCATTTACTTTGAAAATGTAAGTTATGTTACATTATGGATGGAATAAAGCAAAAATCTTTCCATGAAAATGGTTGCATCTAATTTAATAGATGGAAATTACACTAAGGAAAATTGCATCTAATTTAATAGATCGACAATTACATAGAGGAAAATTATGGGTTGTTATAGTCTCCCAACCTTAAAGAAATCTCATCCCGAGATTTAGTTGGATGTTGGAGTGATGTTTGAAAATAGATGTGGATACTTGGCACGAATTTGATCTTCGCATTCCCATATAAATTATGGTCCTCTTTTAGAGTTCCATCTTACTTTGACTATAGGGATACGACTTTGTCTCAGTTGCTTGACTTCTCTATCTATAATCTCTATTGGTTCTTCCACAAAGTTGAGTTTGTTATCGAGCCGAAGCTCTTTCATTGGAATGACAAGGGATTTGTCAGATAGGCATTTCTTTAAATTAGAAACGTGGAAGGTATTGTGGACATTACTGAGTTCTTCAGGAAGCTCAAGTGTGTATGCCACTGGGCCGACCTTTTTAAGGATCTTATATGGTCCAATGTACTGGGGGTTAAGCTTTCCTCGCTTTCCGAATCGGATGACACCTTTCCGAGGTGACACTTTTAACATAACACGATCTCCAACTTGAAATTCCAAAGACTTTCGCCTTACATTAGCATAACTCCTTTGCCGATCTCTTGCAGCTTGCAAGCGTTGTCGGATTTGTACTATCTTTTCAGTGGTTTCATGGATTTTCTTTGGTCCCATGAGTTTAAAATCTCTAACTTCGGCCTAGTAGACAGATGATCGGCACTTTAGACCATAAAGTGCCTCGAATGATGCTGCCTTAATACTGGCATGGTAACTGTTATTGTAAGAAAATTCTACCAGTGGTAAGTGTCTCTCCCATCCTTTTCCAAAATCTATAACACATGCTCGAAGCATGTCTTCAGGTGTTTGGATGGTTCTTTCACTTTATTCATCAGTCTCTGGATGATATGCCGTACTCATGTCTAATTGAGTACCCAAAGCACTCTGCATTGACTGTCAGAATCTGGATGTTAAATGACTATCACGATCCGATATGATGGATATCGGCACTCCATGCCGTGAAACTCTCTCCTTCATATACAACCTTGTAAGGGTTTCCATACTATCTGTCGCTTTGGTGGGGATGAAATGTGCTGATTTGGTAAGGCGGTCTACAATGACCTAAATTGTGTCATGTCCACTTGATGTTTTGGGTAGTTTTGTAACGAAGTCCATCTTTATTCTTTCCCATTTCCATGTAGGAATCTCTCGTTGTATCAGTAATCCAGATGGCTTCTGACATTGTGCTTTAACTCTAGAGCATGTCAAACACTTGCCGACATATTCAGCGATGATTGCCTTCATGTTAGGCCACCAATAGAGTTTCTTTAGATCTTGATACATCTTGTCAGAACCTGGGTGAATGGAATACTTCAATTTATAGGATTCATGCATGATCAAGTCCCTCAAATCACTAAAGAATGGTAACCAACTTCGATTCTTGATACAACGAGTTTCATCAGGACGTACTTCAAATGCTTTGTCCATTCCTCGTAAGTTCTCAGTTTTGATGTTCTTCTTTGATCGCCTCGGTTTGGGCTTCGAGGATTTGTGATGGTAATTTTAGGTGAAGGGTCATGACTAATGCCCTAACTCGGAGTGGTTTGAATCGTTCCTTCCAGCTTAAGGCATTTACTACAACATTTGCCTTTCCAGGATGGTAACGAATCTCACAATCGTAATCTGTGAGTAATTCTAACCAACGGCGTTGTCTCATGTTCAACTCTTTCTGATCAAGGATATGCTGAAGACTTTTATGATCAGTGAACATAATACACTTTGTGCCATACAGATAGTGTCTCCAAATTTTAAGAGTGAATACTACTCCTCCCAATTCAAGGTTATGTGTGGTATATTTCTCTTCATGAGGCTTGAGTTATCAAGATGCATATGCAATAACTTTTTCTCTTTGCGTTGACACTGCTCCCAAACCTTGATGTAATGCATCACAGTAAACAACAAAGTCATCGTTTCCTTCTGGTAATGTTGAGATTGGAGCTTCACACAAATTTTGTTTTAGCAGTTGGAAGGCTGACTCTTAGTTTTCTCCCCAGATATACTTCTTGTTTTTTTGGGTTAATTCAGTCAAATACTTTGCAATCTTTGAAAAATCTTTGATAAATCTCCTATAGTAGCCGGCGAGTCCTAAGAATTGGTGTATTTCTGTAGGTGTGGTAGGAGATGCCCAATCCTTGACTGCTTTAATCTTGGCAGGGTCAACGTAAATTCCTTGACTGTCAATCACGTGCCCGAGAAATTGCATGATACTGATCCAAAAATCACATTTGGATAACTTGGCATACAATTTCTCCTTTTTAAGTAATTTCAAGATTATTCTCAGGTGATCTGCGTGTTCTTCTTTGTTATGTGAGTAGATAAAAATATCATCAATGAACACTATTACAAGTATGGTTTACACACACTGTTCACGAGATCCATGAACACAGCAGGCGTGTTAGTTAAACCAAATAGCATCACATGGAATTCATAGTGTCTGTACCATGTTCTGAAAGCAGTTTTAGGAATATCTTTGTCTTGAACTCTCAGTTGGTGATAGGCTGATCATAATTCAATCTTTGAGTAAGTACTCGAACCTTGAAGTTGGTCGAATAAATCATCGATCCTGGGTAATGGGTAACGATTATTTACGGTGAGTTTATTCAGCTCCCGATAATCGATACACATTCTGAAAGATCCGTCTTTCTTTTTAACAAATAAGGTAGGAGCTCCCCAAGGTGAAGTACTTGGTCGGATAAAACCTCGATCTGCTAACTCTTGTAGTTGGTCAGATAGTTCCTGCATTTCTGAAGGAGCTAATCTGCAAGGTGCTCGGGCTATTGGTGCCGCTCCTAGAATTAAATCGATTTAGAATTCTACTTGGCGAACTAGGGGAAGGCCAGGTAGATTTTCAGGAAAGACTTCTAAAAATTCTCTGACTATCGGTATATCTTCCAATCGTTTTTCATCTGACTTTTTCTCCATTACTTGGGCTATGAAAACTTGATATCCCTTGGATATATATCTTTCGGTTTTAATACAGGATATGAGGCTTAGTCGGGTTTTACTTCGATCACCTCGGATGATCAAAGTTTCACCGTCGATTGGGATGTGGACGACTTTCTCGTCATAGATAATTCTAGCATGATACTTGGATAACCAATCCATACCAATGACGACATCAAAACTACCGAGTTTAATTGGCATGAGATCAATTTCGAAAGGTTGGTTTAGCAAAATCAGGGTGCAACCCTGGATAACGGTATTAGTACCTACTAGCATTCCATTGGCTATTTCAATGTCATAGGTAGTATCTAGTGTAATTGGTGGGATATTAAGCATAGAAGCAAGAGATATAGATACAAAACTTTTATCGTCTCCTGAATCAAATAATACTCTAGCTAGATGTTGGTTTAGAAGGAACGTACCCGTAACTACGTTCGGGTCTTAGTGAGCATTCTTGTCCCTCAGCAAGTATGCTCTTCTGTGGGCATTGTTGTTTGTTCTTGAGCACTGACTTTTGTAGTGCCCTTTCTCCCCGCAAGCATGATAAGTTACGAATACTGGTTGTAGGTTGCTTCTAGTGGCTAGCCCTTTGTTTCTGCAATTCCTGGTCAGATGACCCACCTTATTGCAAGTCTAACACTTGACAGTGCAAGGTCCTGTGTGATGTAGGGTGCATTTCTTATATAGGGGAAGGCTTCTAGTATACCTACTATTTTCAGTTAGGGTGACAACATAAGCCCTGACGGTTTCTTGCCTTATATTCTGTTGTTGTTGGTGATCATTGTTGCGGTTGATATTGCTGTTACAGTTATTCTGGTAGTTGTTGTTGTTGGTGAAGGCTCTTTTATCATCAAACTTTCGTTTGTGATCATTGGTTCCTTGCACAAAATTGTGCTTTATTACCTGATCCATTAACCTCTGGGTTATGGTAATAGCTTCCTCTAAAGTTTGAGGCTTTAAAGCGGTAACATTTCCTTTAATACTTATGGGTAATCCACCGATGAAGACTTCCATAAGTTTCTCAGAATTTGGTACCATAGTTGGACATAAAACTGCCAACTCCTAGAATCTTCTAACATAAGTCTTGATATCATTCCCTTTTACAGTCAAATTGTAAAATTTATCTTCCATCTTCTTGACCTCGTTTTGGGGACAATACTTCTTTATTAAGAGCTTTTTAAATTCATACCAGGTGGTATTGTAGGCTTCCTCTATTCCAATAGGCTGGGCGAATGAATTCCACCAAGATAAAGCTTCTTTATATAGTGTACCGTTGAAATTTCTATTTTGCAGTCTCGTATTAGTTGTACGAGAAAATACCGATTCAGTTCGTTCAAACCAACGAATGAGGCCAATAGCGCCTTCTGTACCTTTAAAATTGAAAGGTTGGCAGTTCATTAACTCTTTGTAGCTACATTTTCTTGCTATATGAGTTTCTATTTGTCTGGTATTCCTATTGGTATTATCAATATTTGCCATGGTAGCAGCTTGTCCTTCCAGAGCTGCGCAACACTATCAACAACTAGTTTCCTAGGCATGGCGGCCTGAGTCATGGCTGGTGCTGCAGATGTAGTTGTCTGTATTGGGGAGCTTTCTATCAACATTTACAGACAAACACAAAATAAAAATCCATTACAATGATAGAGTCAATTTTAAATACAATTTCATCATGTCTTTGTATAATAATCAAAATTTTCATACATAGTGATATTGATATCTTTGACTAGTAACTTATTGGTACAAGTTCTAACAAAGAAATACACATCCTTTGATATTACATTGTAGGATATAACGGAAAATTTTAGAATCTAAGGACTTTTCCATAGATGAAAACACTCTAACAAGCATCGGCTCATTAGGTTTCTCGGGACTGGTTACTTCCCCAGTGGGTCGGTGGTATGTTCATAACGAGTTATCTAATTCTGCAAAGATAGACTCATCAAAGGGATAGTCTGGTGGTGGTGTAGTTGACCTAACCGGTCATGAAGATCCTACTGATGAAGACGGAGATAATGATATGGGTGATCCAACAGGAGGCTTAATGTCTCTAGGAGGTGTAGGTGGGATCATACGTTCAATATCTTGAGCATTAATCATATCCAGATACAAATGTTCAAGAAAACCTGGTGGTAAGAGAGCCATAGTAACCTGGATTCATAAAGATACGATACACGAATAACCTTAACACAGGGTATCAGATATATAACCACGACATACATAAATTAGTATCATGAAACAACGAAGTATAATGGAATAACAACTTCATTATGTCATAAATAACTTGTCTACATATTTTACATAACCAAAATTTGACAAGTGTCATTATTTATGCCACACATCCCAGGGTTGGATTCTAAACAAAAGCTATAAATGACAAGGATCTTGTCTAGTATTCTGGTGGTCCTCCCTTGTGGTTCTTGAGCTCATGGATCTTGTCTAGAAAACTCTTCATATCTGATCGGTGGCAAACCTAGATATCCTCGATGACCATCTCTAGAGTAGAAATCCTGACGCAAGCAAGAACAATCTCGTCGACATGCCTTATTTTCTCTCTCTAAAATCCAGAAATCTGGGTATGGACTTCTTGAAGTTTGGTTTCTAGTTGGTCAAAATCTCGCGTATGATTACTCAACCATTACCAAGACCTTCTATTTTATCTTCCATGTACTCAATGCACTCAAGAGGGAGCTCATCTAAATGATTTAGAATAACATCGATCTATTCCTCATGGTGCTCCAGACGTGTCTTATGAGAACTCTCTCCAGTCTCAAATACCTGAGGTGGGGCAGAGGAATCAGTAGAAAAGGGTGATAGGAAACGGGCTCATTTCTGAGGTGGCAAAATCTCCTCGGGAAGAAAGAAATCTTAGGGATCAAATAGTGGTGATGGTGGTAATACTAGAGATGGAGGCAAAACAGTTAGTGGAGCAATAGGAAAAGCTCGTGGTGGGTGGAATAGGTGATTCATCTCAATTAGTAGCAATATATGTCTTGCATGACCTTCTTATATGCGATCATTTGAAAGGTGAAGATGGCTTGGGGAAGAGGTGTTTCCCGGTATGGCCTGGGGAATAGTTCGGTGAAGCCGGTGTATAGTCAGAGTGTTTTAGAGGAAAAAGCATTCCTCAACATTGGACATCTAATAGATAATAATAAGGTAGATATTATTCAAGGTCGACATAATTCTGTAAAAGCCTAGTAGATTTAACTTTAAGTTATTTATATAATATTATGTATCTAATACTATTCAGAAAATGTGAGTAGCTCGGAGGACTTTCTTGGAAAAATAGTTATAGTTTAGGTTTTACCTTGTTCTCTATAACCGCGGCTCTTGATACCAATCTGTAACACCCCCTTATTTGACATATAGCAGCGGAAGCTAAATTTGGGGTATTACTTCATGAATCAACAGTCATAATCATAGAAAATGACTCAAAAGAGACGTTTTGGAAAATTTAGTTATCATTCAATATTATTTCAGAGTTATTGAAATATTCGTTGAACAAAGAATCGAATAGACTTTCCAACTCTATCATTGACGTCATGATTATCATATCAGCTGTAGAAACTTTTGTTGACATTGTGGTGCGAGGCTTGAACCGTTTGTTCAAACGTCGTTTGACATTAAGGTTCGAGGCTTGATCTGTTGTGATCAAACGTCATTTGACATTGAGGTTCGAGGCTTCAACTGTTGTGTTCAAACATCATTGTAAATTCATCATTTGTGAATCCACTGTGATAATGGTTTCTTAGATATCAGCTTTTTCAGCAACCACACTCTAAGATTTTCCTGCTTTACATTATATAATGCACCTGCACTTAAGTCAATTCTTTGTTGCTTTTGACCATTAAGTGATGTACCTGCACTTAAATCCAGAGTTTGTTTGCATACATGAATATTAGGGATATCTATATTGGAACCATGTGTGTGTTCATTGTCAACCTTTCCCGTACAAGAGTCGAATGTCTTTCCTGTAGGAATCCACCTAAGACCAACAGATTTGAAAATTCTACCCGTAGGTTTCCACCTTAGATCAGATCTAGGAGATGTTTTCTCATACACAGCGGAAGTCTTATTGGGATAAAACTTATGTCCTGTAAAGATCTATCTACCAGGTTTTTGAGTATGACTCTTTTGATCTACAGGTTTGTTTCTGTTTCTAGTCTTATGGGATTGAATCTTTGCATGTAAATTCACTTCCTTTAGGAGTTTTGTTATACAAGCATCATGATTTGCATTAAAGACACACTTATGACATGTTGAACAAAGTGTTTGGAATCTGAGAAAGAACTAGAATTCTTATAATGATCTGCTTTGGGCATAGCCGATATTGTTACGCAACAACTCTTTGATATAGGCAAACTCCTAGGTTTTTTATTTTAGCTCCTAGGTTTTGGTTTTCTATCATCAGCAGTGCATTGAAATCTAGCAAAAGGTATCACGCTAGTTTTTGAGTTCCTATCTCTTTCTTGTGTCTTTTTCCTAGCTTCATCTAGATAGTGATTATGAACCATGTCATTTGAACTAAATCTTGGCATGTTCTTAGAACTATTCCTAGATTCGCTAGATGTAATCATATGATCAGGTTTTTCAAAAACGGATTCTATTTTCTTAGGCAAATAGTGTTCAGTTACTAGTCTTGACAAATTATTATTCACATCAACTTGGGAGGCAAACCGTTGTTCAGACATTTAAGGCCTTTCAGATTTAAACGCATTCGGTTGTCTAATAACTGATTGGTTTCTTAGTGATGGTAAAACCGGTTTCCCCAAGTGTCAAACTTAGTATTACCCACTATTTCCTTTAACTTCCTTAAGTTTTTTTCAAAGCAGCAATTAGCAAAAACCTTTTCCTGAATTGCGCTTTTAATCAGATTATTAGCAGCAAAGTTGTTGTTGTGTCTTAGTCTTAGATCTCGTGATTTTAATAGAATCACTCAAATCTATGTAATGCTGTTTCAAAGTTCATTTACTTAGTAATGTAGCCACAATCTTGTTTAATCGATGTTCATTGTTTCAAGGTCCATCCAATTTCCTTTTTAATCTTGGATTTATTACTTGTGTATTCAAAAAATTTGACCATGTTGCCCTGATTTTAAAGATTGATTTTGATATTTAAGTTCGAGAGCAATGCAATGTGCTTCCATTCTTGAAAAATCTTTTTGAAATTGGGCAACTGTCTCTTTGAGCAAAATATTTTCAGACTCGAGTGATTGTTTTGAGTATTCAGTTGTCTGGTTATCAGGTGATGAATCAAGCATAGGACTTTTAACTTGACATGTTTCAGGATACTGGTCAACCCTACCTTTCAACATGATTTCAGGTTGCTCAGTATGTTGTTGTCTCATATAGAAAAGATTTACATTCAGCAGTCAATTGTACCTCAGCCATTGGCTCTTCGTCATAAATGGGTCTGATATCTGCATCATCAGCATCTGTATCATTCCCTGACCTGCTGCTGTCATCTTGCACTGTTGAGTCTGTCCTAATGCTTTATGTGTCAACCAAATCAGCATCCAATGCTTTACCCGTATCAATCTTACTCTCTTGCGTCTGCATCTGTCTTTGATGACGTGTTCTTTCAGCAACGGACTTCTTAACATTACCCAGGTGTTGGAGTAGTGTATTCTGAGTGTGTGGAACCTTGTTCCAGTGTATTAAAAGTACGTTCTTTTCTTGTTTGCTTTTTTTTATCCTTCTCCTTTCTATGCGTCTGTCATTTGACTGTTATAATCAATGAAAATTTGAAATCGATGAACTTTGACTGGTTGTTTACCACCAAAGCTGTCAGGATCCTATCTTCTTGAAATTTCATCTTTGTAATGTTGCTTTGTTGTTGATCTACGTTGCGGAGGCATGGTCTTGTGAAAGTATCAACATCTTGACAAAGGATTGAATTCTGCAGAAGTAGGACACTAGTTGTGGGTTCCTTATCTCTTGTTTGTATCTTTTTCTAGTACATCTAGATAGTGATCTATGAACATGTCATTTGAACTAATTCTTGGATGTTCTTAGAACTTATTCCTACGATGAGCTAGATGCAATCATGTGATTGTTTGCAAAGGTGGATTCTGTTTTCTTAGGGCAAATAGTTGGTGACTGGTTTTGACAACATTCTTTGTTCACATCAACTTGGAGGCAAAACGTTGTTTTGTCATTTGAAACCCTTGCAGATTTAAACGCATTTGGTTGTCTAACAATGATTGGTTTCTGAGTGATGGTACACACGGTTTACCCAAGGACTGATGTTTATCAAACTTTAGTATCTACACTATTTCCTTTTAACTTCCTTAAGGTCATTTTTTAAAGCAGCAATTGCAAAAACTTTTCCTGAATCTGAGCTTTTAATTCAGCATTTATTCGCAAGAAAGAGCTGTTGTTCTGTAGTCTTAGATCTCGTGATTTTAATAGAATCATACAAATCTTTGTAATGCTGTTTCAAAGTTCTCATTTTCCTTTACGTAATATAGCCTCACACTATGTTGCTATTTTGATTGTTCATGTATCAAGTACATCAATTTCCTTGTTTGAATCTGGCTTTATCACTTGTTTCATTCAAAATTTGACCATGTTGCCCTGCTTTTAAGATTGATCTTTGTATATTAAGTTCGAAGGCAATGCAATGTGCTTCCATTCTTGAAAAATCTTTTTGAAATTGGGCAACTATCTCTTTGAGCAAAATATTTTTAGACTTAAGTGATTGTTTTGAGTATTCAGTTTTCTGGTTATCAGGTGATGAATCAAGCATAGGACTTTTAACTTGACATGTTTCAGGATACTAGTCAACCCTACCTTCAACAATGATTTCAGGTTGCTCAGTATGCTGTTGTCCTATAGCAAAGATATTGCATTCAGCAGTCAATTGTACCTCAGCCATTGGCTCTTCGTCATAAATGGGTCTGATATCTGCATCATCAGCATCTGTATCATTCCCTGACCTGCTGCTGTCATCTTGCACTGTTGAGTCTGTTCCTATTGCTTTACGTGTTCAACCACTTCAGCATCAATGCTTTTACGTATCATTCTTACTCTCTTGCGTCTGCATCTATCTTTTATTCACCCTTCTTCATACTGTCTTTGATGACGTGTCTTTCAGCAACGGACTTCTTAACATTACCCAGGTGTTGGAGTAGTGTATCTCTGAAGTGTTGAACCTCGATTCCAGTGTATTCAACAAAGTACGTGTCTGTCATTTGACTGTCATAATCCAATGTAAACTTTGAATCGATGAACTTTTGGAACTGGTTGTTTACCACCCAAAAGGCTGTTATGGATCCATCTTCTTGAAATTCATCTTTGTCAAGTTGCTTTTGTAGTTGATCTAAGGTGGTAGATTGTTCTTGTGGAAAGTATCAAATCTGACCAAGATTGACATGAATGCCCGTATGATCCATGTTCGTATGTGCGTGCCTTTTAATCTCTTTTAAAAGAACTTGAAGGTGTGAATGAAGAGATCGAAAATATGCCATGCATCTTTCTTTTGCTTTTGACATCTTGTATTTGATTGCATGAACATCTTGTGGTTCAGAATTCAAGCTGCATTCCTTTGCTGATTTGTTGGATGCAGTCTCTGAATTACTGTCTTCTTTCTCAGAACAGAGTTTTGGGGGGGTTTTTGACAACTAAATCAACTTTCAATGAATCAGATTCAATGCTTGGGTTTGATTTGAATGATCTTCTTGTGTCTGCATCAACGTCTTTTGTTTCAACAAATGTAGAGTCCGTTGTTGATGAAGAATTATCTCAAGCATGTATTTCCGAATGGAATCTATGGTACAGATCATTGCATCATTGAAGGATTGAGCATTGTATCGTGTATATTTCCTCATACGCTCTTCGAATTCTGAATTGAAAGCATTTTCAAACTTTGTTCTGAGATTAGTCAAAGTAGTTGTGCAATCAGTCCTAGAAAGTATATCTTTAGTAAGATGTTGTTCTAGTTAACCAAGTCTGAGAGAAGTTTCTTTGAAGATAGGCATCGTGCCATAGTCTTGTAAAGTTTATTGAGAGGAAAAACTTAAATTAGAGACTTGATTTCTTTAAGACTGTGATGCATTACTTCTTGAAGTTTATGTACTTCTCTTGATTGTTAGGAATTGAAAACGAAGAAACTGTGTCATTTATAACAACAGCTAATAACAATAATTTTAATAAGAGGGTTAATACTGTTAATGATAAAAATGTTAATGCTGCTAGTCCAAATGCAGTAGTTAATACTGATGGGCTAAAAGCAAATCTTAGTGCTGTTAAGGAAAATAAGGGAAATGTTGTTAAGGCCTCAGCATGTTGGGTTTGGTGACCAAAACATAAAGTCTTAGACCATGTCTCTAGAAATGTCCTTTAAAAGATTTAACTATGTTGATGCACAAGGCAGATCCAAGTCAGTAATGGCTTGGGTCCCTAAAAGAAACTAATTTTCCTACCATTATGTGTAGGGCAATCCATAGCAAGATTTGAAGGATAAAGGAGTGATTGACAGTGGATGCTCTAGGCACATGACAAGAAACAGATCCTATCTTACAGATTATAAAGAAATTATAGAGGATTTGTTGCTTTTGGAGGTAATTCCAAAGGAAGGAAAATTACTAGGAAAGGTAAAATAAGAACGGGTAAATTAGATTTTAAAGATGTGTACTTTGTAAAGGAACTAAAGTTTAACCTTTTTAGTGTCTCAAAAATGTGTGACAAGAAGAATAGTGTTATTTTTACTGATACAGCATGTGTTGTTCTGTCTCCAGACTTTAAGTTAACTGATGAAAGTCATGTTTTTCTTAAAGTTCCTAGAAAGGATAACATGTACAGTGTTGATTTAAAGAATGTTGTTCCTCAAGGAGGTCTCACTTGTCTCTTTGCAAAAGCCACACCAGACGAATCTAATCTTTGGCATAGGAGGCTTGGACATGTAAATTTCAAAACAATGAATAAACTGGTAAAGGGAAACCTTGTAAGAGGTTTACCTTCAAAACTTTTTAAAATTAATCAAACTTGTGTGGCTTGTCAGAAGGGAAAGAAACACAGAGCTTCTTGTAAGTCCAAAACTGTCAGTTCAATCATCCAACCATTACAAATGTTGCACATGGACTTATTTGGCCCAAAATTTGTAAAGAGTTTAATGAAAAAGAAATAAGAGATATTGTGAGCATAAAAACAGAAAGAGAGATGTGTGACATAAAAACAGACAGAGTGATTCAGTGAGAAAAAGAATTGAGAGATTTAGTGAGAATAAAAATAGAAAGAAAGCTGTGTGAAATAAAAACAGATAGAGTGTTTTGGTGAGTAAAAGAATTGAGAGAAATGGTGAGTTGAAAAACAGAAAGAGAGAAAGTCAAAAATAGATAGAGAGAATTGTGAGTAAAAAGAATTGAGAGAAATCAAAAACAGACAGAGAGTATTTGTGAACCAAAATGTTACTTTGATGATGAAAAAGCTATTTGGAATGGAATTAGAGTTAATGCTGGTAACTCAAAGTTAATGCTGCTAGGCATAACTTACTACTGCTCATGCTAGTTAATGCTGTTAGGCATCATTTACTACTGCTGGGTTACTACTGTTGATGAAAGTTACTGCTGTTAGGCATAACTTACTACTGCCAGTTCAAGTTAATGTTGTTGAGGGTGATTTCATAAATACTTTGATTCAGGGTTTCATTCAATCACTTACTCAATTTCAATCTTTGATATACTCTCTAATCACAAACCCTAACTCAATTTTATCGTTAATCGTCAAAACCCAACATCAATGGCTGCTCTAAAGTTCGCTGAAACACATAATTTAGTCGCGTTTTTGTCTAAACCTGAAGAAAGTGATGGGTTTGAACAAATTGTTGATTTTCTGAATGCAAATCCCATCAATTATGCTTTAACCGTCAATCCCACCATCTATACTTCATGCATTAAGCAGTTCTGGGCTACTGCTAAAGCAAAAACTGTCAATGGGGAAGTGCAGATACAAGCCCTAGTGGATGGGAAGAAGGTGATCGTCACTGAAGCATCTGTAAGAAGAGATCTTCAACTTGCTGATGAAAATGGTACTGAATGTCTACCCAATGCTACCATTTTTGCAGAACTGGAAAGAATGGGGTATGAAAAACTTACACAGAAGCTTACTTTTTACAAAGCATTCTTTGCTCCACAATGGAAGTTTTTAATTCATACTATTCTGCAATGCCTAAGTGCTAAGACTACTGCATGGAACGAATTCAGTAGCACTATGGCCTCTGCTGTCATCTGTCTTGCCACAAACCAAAAATTTAACTTTTCCAAGTACATTTTTGATAATATGGTGAAGAACTTGGAGGGTGGGGTTAAATTTCTAATGTATCCAAGGTTTGTGCAAGTGTTCCTGGATAAACAAGTTGAAGGAATGTCCAAACATAAAGAGATTTATGTTACACCTTCTCACACTAAGAAGGTCTTTGCTAACATGAAGAGGCAAGGAAAAGACTTTTCTGGTAGGGACACACCTCTATTTCAAACTATGATGGTTCAAGCTCAAGAAGAGGGTGAAGGTTCTGTAATGCCTACTGTTCCCCAAAACACACCCACCATTAATCAACCATCATCATCATAACCTCAAAAGAAGCAAAAGCCTAGGAAGTCCAAGAAACAAAACACTGAGGTTCCTCAACCTAGTGATTCTACAAAGCCTATAGCAGATGAGGCTCCCAATGATGAAAATGTAACTACACATTCTAATGATCCACTGCTCAGTGGTGAGGATAGACTGAAACTAAATGAATTAATGGAACTTTATACCAGCTTATCACAAAGAGTTCTTGACTTGGAGAAAACAAAGACCTCTCAAGCTGTAGAGATTACTAAATTGAAAGAGAAGGTTAAGAAGCTGGAAAAGAAAGAGGGTCAAGAACTCACAAGCTGAAAAGATTAAGGAAGGTTGGTAGATCTGCAAGAATATAATCCTCTAAAGATGAAGGTTTGGGTGATCAGGAGGATGCATCCAAACATAGGGTAAAATTGATGAAATTAACCAAGATGCAGAGGTTACATTAGTTGATAAGACTCATGGGAGGTATGGTGATAATTTGATGTTTGATACTGGTGTTCTTGATAATGAACAAGATATGGTAGAGAAAAAGGTTGATATGGCTAAAAAGGATGTTAGTACTGCTGATCCAGTTACTACTGCTGGTGAAGCAGTTACTACTGCTAATGTTGTAGTTAGTACTGCTGAAGTTACTACTGACAATACTACAACAACAACTGTTGATGAGTTGACTTTGGCTCAGACCTTAATAGAAATCAAAGCAGCTAAAGCCAAGGCTGTTACAACTGTTGCTACAACAACTACAACTGTTGTTATAAGACCCAAGGCTAGAGGGGTTGTAGTTCAAGAATCAAGTGAATTTACAACAACAACATCACCTTCACAACCATCACAACTTCCAGAGGCTAAAGACAAAGGCAAGGCAAAAATGGTTGAGCCTGAAAAACCTTTGAAGAAGAAAGATCAGATCATGTTTGATAAGGAGGTTGCTCAAAAACTTCAAGCTCAATTAGATGCTGAATTAGAAGAAGAAGAGAAGCTTGCAAGACAAAAGGAAGAAGATGCAAACATTGCTGAATGGGATAATGTTCAAGCTATGATAGATGCAGATTATGAGCTAGCTGCAAGATTACAAGCACAAGAGCAGGAAGAGTTGACCATTGAAGAAAGGTCAAAACTGTTTGTAGAACTCATGGATAAAAGGAAGAAGCACTTTTCAAGACTTAGAGCAGAAGAGCAGAGAAGAAAACCACCAACTAAGGCTCAGAAGAGAAGTCAAATGTCTACCTATCTGAAACACATGGCTGGATACAAACACAATCAATTAAAGAACAAGTCATTTGCAGAAATTCAGAAGTTAGTTGATAAAGCCATGACAAGGGTAAACATGTTTGTTGACATGGATACTGAGTTGGTGAGAGTAAGCTCAAAGAAAGATGAAACAGAGATGGCACAAGAAAGCAGTTCTAAGAGAGCAGGTGATGAACTAGAACAAGAAAAGGTAAAGAAGCAAAAGATTGATGATGATCAAGAAGAAGCAAAGATGAAAAAGCATATGGAGATAGTTCCTGATGATGAAGTAACAGTTGATGCTATACCATTAGCCACTAAGCCTCCAATCATTGTTGACTGGAAAATCATCAAAGAAGGAAAGATGGGATACTTTCAAATCATAAAAGCTGATGGAAGTTCTAAGAGGTACTCATCAATGATTTAGATGCTTCAAAGTATTAACAAAGAAGACTTGGAAACTCTTTGGAAGTTGGTTAGAGCTAAGCATGGGTTAACAAGGCTAGAGGAGGGCTATGTGAGAGTGTTATGGGGTGATTTAAAAGTGATGTTTGAACCTGATGTAGAAAGTGAAGTATGGAGGAATTTACAAGGACACAAAGTGACAGTTTGGAAGCTATTTTCTTCAAGTGGAGTATATTTTGTGAGGTTTTAAAATCTGCATATATTTATGTTGATAGAGAAAAAGTATCCTCTTACACCTTCAACAATCATAGAAATTCTCAACAAGAAGCTTCAAGCTGACCATTGGAATGAAATGTGCTATCAACTTCTTAAGCTTATGACAAAATAGCTCAAGAATCCTGGAAGTGTTTGAAAGCATCCTCTTGGTGATTGAAGACTTCTAATCATGAAACTTGAAGATTTAGAAGATGAACATCAAGTTTAGGGGAGGATTGTTGGGATTAAAAGACTTCATGATGATCTTGGAGTTCATACTGCTAAGTTAATGCTGCTGGTGTATAAGTTACTACTGCTAGTTCAGAGTTAATGCTGCTGATACAAAGTTACAACTGCTGACAGAGTTACAACTGCTGAAGGATTACAACTGCTAATGGATAAAGATTGCTTATGAGATATGTATGAGATATTTTTGTAAAAGATACGTATAAGTTATTTGTTTAGAAGATCATGATAACTTAGGAAAATATTGTAAGCATGTTAGGACTCCTTGGTGTATAAAAGGAGGTCCTAAGGTATAGAGTACTAAATGTACCAAAATTGTATCAAAGTTCATAGAGTTTTTTATAGCTTCAAGGTTTTGTAACCCTAACACTATTAAGAGTGTTCATTTTATATTGAGACTGAAATTTTAGTAAACTATTTGTTATTGATCTTGTTTATTATTGTTTCATTAAAATTCTTCTTAGTATCATCGACTAGATTCCGCATAGTCTTTGATATTCATAATCAAAGTTTCTGTCATAGTTGTTATAACACCCCGTGTTTTAGGGTCATTGTATGACGTCAATAAATTCACTATTTATTTTTAGTATTGTACGCGTTTGTTTTTAAATTGAAATCGTTAAGTTAAATCGCGTAAGCTAAAAATTATCGTTCAATGTAAACGGGCATCAAACAATTAAATATTTACATCAAGCAAGTGTTAAGTAATTATTTTGAGGATAATTATTAACTTTGTTCATTTTATTTGTATTGGTTGCGTAAAGTGTTTACGTTTTGCGATAAAATACGTTTAGGCATTCCCGGAACCACCAAAACTTTTCTACGCTTCAATAAATACCCACAATTATACCCAATACAAAAATCTTGGGCAAACCCCTTCGTGAAGTTCATATATTTTTAGAAGTTTGATAATTTGAAAACAGATGTTTGAATTTTTTTTTCTATTAGTAGATTCAAGAGATACAAGACGACCTTCATGTATTGTTCTACATTCTAGATTTTGAACGAAGGGTTTTAAGTTATTAGGAAGATAGTTTTCATTTGAGATTGTTGGAATGTATGATTTGGTGTACCGTAGTTCTTCTTCCAACATCATTTCACCTAATTAAGAGAGTGACAATTTTTAGTAAGGTTCCCTCATTGAAAGAGGTATCTAGTGTGTGCCTAAATATTACAAATGTGGAGTAACGATTGACTCAACCTAGATATAAAATCCTAAGAGTTAACCCAAACGCTCCTTAATTTGATTTTGCTTATCCAAATATGTCAAAAATTACATATGAATAATATATCTCGAATGAGATCATTATGCATCTTTTCTGTTGTTTAAAAAACGTTTTTAAGTTGTATTAACAATGCATAACAACAATTTTATTATGTTCCTAACGTGAGTGATTTGAAAATAAAATTGAGGTTTTGGTTCAAAATTAATTTTTCGACAAACTCACTAGTGTATGTAAATCCTAGGTCTAAGGGAAGCATATTAGTTGTGCATTATATCCTAGTAGTCCTAATTGTACAAAATTGAAAGAAAAATGAAAAAACCCTATATTTTAATTTTTTGTGTTCATCATGAATCCTAGACTCAAATTGAAAGAAAATGGATGAAATGACTTACAATTGATAATCTTTATGATGTTAGGAATGATTATTAGTGTTGATTTGATCTTCAATTAGTGTTTTGGTGGTTGATTTTGAGTTTTGGTGGTTTTGGTTTCGTGTTCGTCGCACCAGCAGGAAGAGGGGGTGTTTGGTTTTGAATTTTGAAATTTTTTGACAATGTGCAGATAATGAGTGTCGGTTGGTGGCGGACCCATATCGATCAGGGGAGCGCCTGAAAAGGGTTTGGGGCCGCCTAAGATATGGGGGCCACCTGTATTACAGGTTTATGTACTTTTAAATTTTGACACGAATTTACAAGGAAGAGTGACTAATTAATTTGTATTTCGCGAATTAAAAGTATTTAACAAGCTTCAGATGAGGTTTTAAATTTTCACGACACGAAATGGAATACAGACTATAATCGAGACTAGAAGAAGGAGAAGCGGACTAACACGATTTATGGAATGTGTTCCATCATTCTTAAACCAAGACGTAGATAGTTAAACGATTCACATTTAAGGGGTTTAGTAAGAATGTCGGCGATATTGTCGACAGACGGCACTTTTTCGATAGAGATATGTCCTTTCTAGACATTATCACGAAGAAAGTGGTGACGAATTTCGATATGTTTGGTTCGAGAGTGTTGCACCGGGTTTTTGCTAAGGTCAATCGCGCCTTTATTGTCGCACATGATCGGGACGTCGTCGAGTCGAACGTCGTAGTCGATAAGAGCTTGTTTCATCCATAGTGCTTGTTGACATGCCTTTCCAGCGCTTACGTATTCGGCTTCGGTAGTGGATATAGCAAGAGCGGTTTGTTTCTTCGAGAACCAAGATGTCAAACAACATCCCACGAACGTACAAATACCGCTAGTGCTCTTTCTGTCCACATAATCTCCCGCATGATCAGAGTCGGCATATACTATGGTTTCTATGTCGGTCCCCTTAGGATACCATAATCCTAAGTGCGTAGTGCCTTTAATGTATCGGAAGATACGCTTAACCACTTCAAGGTGAGAGGTTTTGGGAGCCTCTTGGAAGCGAGCACAAAGGCAGACACTAAACATGATATCGGGCCTACTTGCCGTTAGGTATAATAAACTACCTATCATGCCTCGATACTTGGTACTATCTACCGACTCACACTCTTCGTCTTTCGTGAGTTTAGTATCGGAGGACATGGGGGTTTTCATTGGTTTAGAATCTTCTAAGCCAAATTTCTTAAGCATTTCTTTAATATATTTAGATTGATTAAAGAAAATACCATCTTCCTTTGTTTTATTGTATCCAAGGAAGATGTTAAGTTCACCTATCATGCTCATCTCGAAATCGTCATGCTTTGCTTTTGGCAAAATTCATCACACTTGTCTTGATACAAGTGAAAAAAGGGCACGAATATAATGTACGTGACATATTATTTAAACGATGATGAGGTTTGAACTTTTCTTCTTGGTAAAAAGTATGTTATCTACCATTCCTATTTTGTATTCATGTTTAATAAGAAAAGCTTTTAATCTATCATACCAAGCTTTGGGTGCTTGTTTAAGACCGTATAAAGCTTTCTTAAGTTTATAAACATGATCCGGTTTTTCAAAGTCAATGAATCCTGAAGGTTGTGCCACGTATACCTCCTCATTGATAAAACCGTTCAGGAATGCACTTTTTACATCCATTTAGAATAGCTTAAAATCTAAAGCACAAGCATAAGCTAATAGTATTCTAATAGACTCAAGTCTAGCAACTGGGGCATAAGTTTCATCATAATCGATGCCCTCTTGTTGATTATAGCCTTGAGCAACTAACCTAGCCTTATTTCGAGAAACAACACCATTCTCGTCTAACTTATTTCTAAACACCCACTTAGTTCCTATGATTGTCATATTCCTAGGTTGTGGAACTAACTCCCAAACGTCGTTAGCAATGAATTGATTTAATTCTTCTTGCATGGCGACTATCCAACTTTCATCCGTTAAGGCTTCATTCACATTCTTAGGTTCTATAGTTGATATAAAACAAAAGAAGTTACTTTGGTTTTGGGCTTGTGACCTAAGGGTTCTTTGGTTAAGGTTTCCTATGACATTTTCTAATGGATGGTTCCTAGATTCCTTAATATTGACTATTTCATCAATTTCTAAAGTTTCATCCTCAATGTCATTTTCTAGGTTTTTCTTTTCGGTAACCTTAATAGCTTCTTCTTCATCTAAGTCATCATCCACCAAGGGTGATGTCTTAGAGGGTGGAGGAGTTTCATCGAATGTCACCTAAAAAGACACCTTCGTATGACTTTGGGTCAAACTTGGTAAGGTAGTCTTTAGTGTTTAAAATGAAGCACTTGCTTCCAAACACTCTAAAATAATCAAGAGTAGGTTTCCTACCTCTCAAGAGTTCATAAGGTGTTTTTCCTAGGATGGCTCTAATTAGGATTCGGTTGAGAATGTATGTTGAAGTATCTACGGCGTTACACCAAAACTTTTATGGTAACGATTGCTCATTCAACATAGTCCTACTCATTTCTTGAAGTGTCCTATTTTTCCTTTCAACCACGCCATTTGATTGAGGAGTGCGTGGAGCGGAGAAGTTATGTGTAATTCCATTTGCATTACAAAACTCTCCAAATTGCACCTCATTATCAAATTCCCTACCGTGGTCGGTTCTTATTGACACTATTGTACATCCTAATTGGTTTTGAATTTTCTTACTAAATATTTTGAATTGATCAAAGGCTTCAGTTTTATCCTTAAGGAATCTAGTCCAAGTATACCTAGAGTAGTCATCTACTATGACTAAGGTGTAGCGGTTTCCTCCGTAACTCCGTACGGCGGATGGACCAAAGAGATCCATATGAAGGAGTTCTAAGCATCTAGTCGTTGAGACTATATTCTTAGCTTTGTGACTAGTGTGAGCTTGTTTTCTAATTTTGCAAGCATCACAGAAGTGTTGATCAAACTTAAGCTTAGGTAAGTTTCTAACTAATTCCTTAGATGCTAACGATTGAATGAGACGAATTTAAAAATTTTTTTTTAGTGTGTACTAAATCTCCTATGCCACAACGTTGGAGAATTTTTCATTCAATCGTTGCAAGAAATTTTTTTGTCTTTGGCTTATTTCCTAATTTCATCACATATAAGCCTTTCTTCCTAATACCTCTACCTATAACCTTACCATCCTTAGTGATTTCACTATCATGTTCAGAAAAAGTTACTCTACACTTATTATCACATATTTGTCCTACACTTAGCAAGTTAAATCTTAAGTTATCTACATGTTCTACATTATCTATTTTAAGAGAGTCATTCAAAATCGTACCTTTGCCAATGATGTTACCGCGAAGATTGCTACAAAAAATAACATTACCTCCGTTGTATGCCTTGTAGCTTGTGAAGAGCTTTCGGTTACCCGTCATGTATTTAGAGCATCCGCTATCCTTTATCTACTTATCGGGTTCCAAGTCGACTCCAAGGCATATCTATTTATATAAGACAATAACTCAAAATTTTGGTCTCTAATATCTCATGGGTCCAAAGTTGTTAGTGCTAAACATCCCTTGCATTTGATGCAATTGGTTGGGATGTGAAAATGGAAGACACATTTCCCATGGCATGTAACTTTGATGTTGGAAATTGTTCCAAGTTATGGGAAAGCCATGAGGTTGGTTTTGTCGGCCAATGTTTCTTTTTGGTTGCGGTGTCTTAGGACAAGGATAATTATTATTGACTCGTCTAGGTGGTGGAGTTTTTGATCTAAAGTTTTGTTTTGAAAATCCAACTTTGGGTTTTAATGATGGCTTGTAAAATTGTTTAACTTCATTATCATACTATTATATGTTTTGGTCTAGGACCCAAAATGGATTTTTGAAAAGAAACAGATTTTTTAGAAACTGGTGAACAGATTAACGGTCCCATAATTACTTTGGGGGTCGTCTGGTCTTTAAGGGGGCCGCCCATGGTAATTGAGGGACCGCCACTAGAGGACGTTTCTTTTTGAGATTTCACAAACTTTATTTCCTTAGTTCCACTAGATGATGCTTCAAATGAATTAAACCCTAAACCTAATTTTTCTCTAGAGTATTTTTGATTACTTAACATTTCATTTAAACAATGTGTACTCTTTTCAAGTTTAGTTAATCTAATGGCTTCCTCTTTGAGTTTTTTATTCTTAATTTTAAGCATATGACACTTTACACATTCGAGATCAACTCCCTTGTTTTTCTCGAGTGTAGACACTTTTTCTTTTAGAATACTAAGTTATTTTTCTAAACTATTTCTAGTGGCTTTTTATCTTTTGTTTTAGTGATTATCTTTAAACTCATTTTGCATAGTTTATCATATTCATTATCTAAAACTAAATCATCTATTGATGAGTTTTCATCACTAAAATATGAGGAATCAGAATATACCTCACTAGATGCTTGAGCCACGAGACATGTTTCGTCATTAGCCTTTTCATCATCTTTCTCACCGCTATCACTCCAAGAACCTCCGATAAATGCTATTTGGTTCTTGTCTTTTGGTGGTTTTGGACATTCTTCAATAAAATGGTTTGGGTCTCCGCATCTAAAGCACTTCCCTTCACTTTTGTCGTTCTTGTCGTCTCGGCTTTTTCGAAAAGTCTTTTTGTCGTTCCTAGATTGTCTTGCAAACCTACCTCTTCTCTTGAAGAACTTCTTGAAGTCTCTAACTGCCATGGCGTATTCTTCGTCTTCACTTTCGAAGTCGAATACTTCTCATCACTAGATTCCTTCTTAGCCTTTAAAGCAAGAGATTTTCTATCTCCTTTAGCTTTGACTATTTCGGAATCTTTCTTGATGATCATTTCGTGAACTTTGAGGTTCCCGATAAGTTCATCAAGTGATAGTTATGTTAAGTCTTTCGACTCTTCAATCGTCGCGACATTTGCTCTCCATTTTGGATGTCGAGCCCTAATAAACTTCCTAACATAATTCTTGCTAGAATAACCTTCATCAAAAGCTTTTAGACTAGTAATAAAATCTAGCAAAAGCACTATCTATAGATTCTTCTTCGAAAATAACGAATTGTTCATATTGTTGTACCAAAAGGTCAATCTTGTTATCTTTGACTTGGTTATTACCTTGAGGGCATGTTTGGTAGAGAGAAATTCAAGGAAATGAAATGAGGCAGAGATTAGAAATTCAGATTAGAAATCAGTAGAGAATTTTAATGAATTCCACTGTTTGGTAACAATAGAGACTTGACTCGAGAAATAATTTATTTTAAGATTAAATAATTATTTTAAATAGAATTATTATTATTTTTAATCTGAATAGATAGAAAATATAAATCTTGATACAAGATCAAAATCTAGATACAGAAAAATATATAGAAAATCTGGATCCCTTTTCAAAACAATTGTTGCTTCTTTAAAAGCAAGATTCAATCAGCCCCAATTACTACGAGTTTAAAGACTAAAGAAAAAACAACTTAAAATATTAAAACACAATGATATCGATATATACTTCACTCGAACTGTGGGTATCAACAATATGTAATTTTGGAATACTTTCTGAAAAAGAAATTGGAAAAGAACATCAGTAATGTCAAATTTGTCAATAAAGTAACACCTCAAAGTTGAGATCTATGATTGGCTGAAAGAAAAAATTGAGTTTTATTGAGCCCAAAAAATAACGAGATCTATGGTTAGACAAAAAAAAGGACGAGAGACCATAGGTGACGAGATGTTGTGATGAAAGATCAGAGGCACACAAGAACTAGAAGAAGGTGAACACGAGATGACGGCGACGTGGCCGGAAACGAGAATGAAATGACCTGAAATGAGTGGTAACTGGTGGCTGGTGTTCCACATATCTTTAAAAATTTTGGGTAAAGTGTGAGGAGCACGTGGTTGCTTATTCTTATACCCCCTCTTTTTTATTTTAATACTTTTTTAGAAAAGGCAAAAAGACGGAGAATTGAAAGAGGGTTTTATTTCCAACCCAAAGAGGGTGGAAATCAAATTGCAAAGAAGCAAATTCTCGAGAATTATGAAATCTCCGCTTTTCCATTTCTCAAGCCTACCAAACATGGTAAATAAAACTAACGAGTCGGAATTTAATCCGCGCGTTGCGGCCGGGGCTAATTTGTTATTGTCGCGTGTGGGTTAAGCGAAATTTTTTGTACCATTTTTATTAAAAAAAATTACATTTAGGGGGGTGATATTTGTTATTCGAATTTTTTTTTTAGTGTTAATTTTTTTTAAGTCTTTAACAAAGTTAGGACGTGGGCTAAAATAAGCCCAATAAAAGGCCGGCAATGTATAACGAAGCCAAAATAAGCAAAAAAGTCGTAAGTAGATAAAAGTTGAGGGTTCGTTTTCTAAAAAAATTATATTAAACTTCAACATTTTTTATAAAATCGTGCGTGCGTATGTCAGAAGCATTGCAATATTGGGCACGTTTTGTTCGCAGTTCGTCGTAAATAGTTAAAAGTTGATGGTACATTTTTTGTAAAAAAAAATATTCTCCTTATTTTATGCCGACAAATTTTTTATTTTTTATTTATTTTGCCTACTACCACAAAAACTAAAAAAATAGCAAATGGACCAGCCTAGAGTGGAAGTCCAAAAAAAGCCCGGGATCAAAACGACATGTGGTTGGTCGTTTTTAAAATGCTAATTGTATGTATTGTAATTCCATTTCTTCACCCCCATTTCTCTCTACAAAACATGCTCTGATTGGTGATTAACAAAGTTTTTCAGATTTTTTTTGTCGTATTACACATGAAAATCCTTTCATATTCTTTTCTTGGCAAAGCATTGTAAATAACCATTTTGGCTTCGTTATTTTTCGCACGCCTCTTTTTAAGATCATCACTTTGTTTTCCAAAAAGGATAACATCATCTAATTTGGTTTCCGGGGTTTTGTTCAATATGTTGAAAATCATCGTTGGTAATAACATGCCAAAGATCAAGATCTTTTGATTTTACATATGTTTCGAATCTATTTTTCCAATAAATAATCATCGTTGGTAATAACATGTCAAAGATCAAGATCTTTTAATTTTACATATGTTTCGAATCTATTTTTCCAATAAATAAAACTATCACTTTCGAAAAGTGGTGGTCTTTGCATAGATTGTCATTCTAGATATTTGTCGGAATACATAGATCGATCCAAGCTTTAAAATACAATATATTTTAAAAATCTTGAGTGACATCGGCTTCTGATACCAATTGTGGAAATTAGAAGGGGAGGGGGAGGGGTGAATAGTTTACCGGTTAATTGGCGTTTTAAAATTTTACTTCAAAAGTTGTTAGATTCGAGTATATGTTCAATCAATCAACAATATGAACCAATAAAGATAACTATCTACTTGTAATAGCGATACAAATAATAAATGAAAAACACAAACAATATAAAGAGATAAGGTAAGATTCGATCAAACCAAGACACCAAGATTTATAGTGGTTCGGCTACGAAGCTCCTCTTCGCCCTACTCCACTCCCCGAGTATCCGACTCAAGATTTCACTATGTCAACAAGCTCTCTTTAGGCGGAGAAAACCGTTTACACGTCGCTTACGTTGTTTTCTGACACTAAGCTAAATGTCGAGTCCTAATTTTAGCTAGAACCAATCTACCACTTAGCAATCACTACCCAATCACAAGATCTACACTATCTGATTTACACAATCACACAAGATAATCAAAATAGAGATTTGGAGCTTAGAAGAAGAGGAGAAATCACTAATCTATAACACTTTGTTTCTTGGTGAATACGAGTGTTCTTCTCTTGCACTTGATAGAAGAAGAAAGAAGGTAGAGGAAGAGATTTGATCACTTGAAACAAGATTAAACTATGTTAGTGATCAAGAGATTTAGAGAGAGAAAGAAGGTTTTAGTGAGAGAGGGGAATTTGAAAAATCTGTGCAAAAAGGTCTGTTTTTCTGCAGGAAGAAGTGCAGTATTTATAAACAGGAAAATCCAACGTTCCTTGGTGGCGGTTCCAGATATATCTGGGGGCCGTCTAGCCACTAAGGGGGGCCGCCACTAGACTGACGCTCCAATTTTTGTCTTTTTGTGAGAAATGTTGATCTTGGTATGTTGTTTTCTGTTTTTGGGGGGAAACTAAATTCAATCTTTTGTTTTTAAATAAACATTATTTTTATTAATAAAACTATTTTGTATATTTAAAATTTTGCAGAAATAGTTTTGTAGAAATGTGATGGTTAAGAAGAAAGATTATTTTCTTGATCACTAATCATGTTTAATGATTTGTTTATTCATACCCTAAATGATTTACGTTGAAATAAAAATTTACGATTAATAACATGTAAACGTTTATTTTTATCGTGAATTTTTTACATTTTGTCATCTTCAATACGTAAAGGAGTCGAAAAATGTAAATAACGTTTTTAGACATTATTTGTATTAACATATATATAAATATATAAAATATATATATATTTATATGAATTCGGTTCAGATTGCCAAACCTATATCCAACCCGAGAACCGAATTAATAGTTCGGTTCGATTCGGTTTTGACAAATTTGATTCGGTTATTAGTTCGGTTTGTTGTTTTCGGTTCGGTTCGGTTTCGATTTTCGGTTTTTTCGTTTTTTTCTCACCCCTAATTTAAATGTGGTTATTGGCTAAAAACCAACTTGGTGAGTAGTGAGTACAATATGATATATCGGTGCTCTTGGCACATACATGTGATAGAACAGTTATGAATATGGATTTGATGGGCTTTTTACAGCTCAAAGCCTCAAGAACTATATCTTACTTATATATGTTGGGCTTTATTTACAAATTGAGGCCATTTAAAATGTTGGGCCATGTCACACAAAGTGATATCCGGCCCTTCGGGTACTTCTATTCTTAAAGTCAGAGAAATATAACTCGTGCACTGAAGAAGATGGATTAGGATCCTCTAATTTTCTTATTAACATGACTAGTAATGTTTAGTCAATACACACCGTTAGATCTAATCAATGGTTAAGATTAAATCAACAATTCTCTCTCCC